>JADGMU010000497.1:0-73612 GCA_016920895.1 Vaccinium myrtillus | reverse complement strand
GTTTGTTTTCAATGGGCAAATCACTTGTGGTAATATCGGGCAGTAAATTATTCGTCACGATTTTCAGTCCCACTTGGGATTTTAGTTTCTTATTTCCTGTGTCATTCACATGACATCCGACCCTTAGAAGTTTCTTCTGGTTTACAGATCAGAGCCAGGGAATCAATTTTGCACCCACCTATGCTCGAAATTAGCAGGACCGCCATAGAAACCATCCTGTTGAGGCTTTCACTTGATGGAAATGAAGGTACTCTGTCCGTCCCTCTGACTGTTAGTACATCAACATGGCTTTAGATGATGTCGAAAGTGGGAAGGGGTAATCCATTCAAGTAATGCCTTCGAATTTGTAGCGAATGCAATTGATAAAATCTCTCCTTAAGAAGCTGGAACTCAAAAGGGATGAATTATGGGACGGGGGAAGACATAGTTTGCTTTCCGCATTTTGCTGCAACAATTGATTTTCCCTTTCAGTTTACAAACTACAAAGCCTAACAAGTGTGCATTGATTGCATATTTGCATGATATGTACTGAACTAGAAGATCCAGAATAATCCAGGGATTTTACCACAAAGAAATCAAGTCTTATCGGAACTCCCAATTGTTGGGTCATTATCTAATATTTCAGCTTTTGTTCATCCAGTTTTTTGTTTTGTGTTCCTTACAGCAGTTCAACTGATCTCTGTGGTGCAAAATGCAGGGGATGCTGCAATGAGAATTAATTCAGTACTTAGTTGTCTGATCAGTCAAGTTAACAAATGATAAGATTGAAGTTTCACCTGCGAAAATGGGCAATTAGGGTTACGCATTTTAGTCATCAACCTCTCTCTCATTTGAATGTGCATAGCTAATGTTGTCATCGGTGCTTGTCAGAAGATGCCAATTTCCGGCAAGAAACCCTTTGCTTAGAAAGTTCTTTCACATCTCATTCAGTCTGTAGGGGGTATGTTCCTAGAAGTTGACATTTCTTGGGTTCTTCTACCAAAAATAGAGAACACTTTCATTACTTAAGTTCACTCTCTTTTAATGCGACCAATTCTATCACTGATGTTGATGGTGTCCACAGATGATAACGGAATGAGATGTTAGAGCTGCATTAGTCCAAGTTCATCTGAAGTCTGCAGTTCTTCCCTGCGCATCCCCTCATCTCGATGTCTCTTTGAAATCTATTATTTATGGATCAGATAAGGTAAGAAAGTCTGTAATGATCGATACACGTCTAAAGACTTCAGTAGTTCCTTTGTTGTTTTTTGGCTAAGCACCCAAGCAGTGACACCCCATTCGGAGGTTCCTACAACTAAGCTTACACTTCAATTGGTGTTTCTCTTCTTGAACTGCTAGCTAATTTGGGAACCGAATCCAGCTAGTCAAAGTGACACCATACGCAACGAGTGAAGCAATCACAAGAGGTACTTACCAAAATTACGGGACTACGGTTTTCTGTGTATATATTAAGTTCCTTTTTGTATGTATAAGCAAATATTTCCTTTTAACTATACAACCTTATTGTTAAGTGTTAACCATACAGGAATATATTATATTAGAATTTTGGTCACGCTTTCTCCTAAAGTTTTTTTTTTCTCTCTCTCTTACTTTTCCCCCATATATTATATTTTATTAAAAATAGGAAGGGTAATAGAGAGGATTGTTGGAGACATGAATTGATAAAATGAAAAATATGCACTGTTCACTACTTTTTTTAAAAAAAAAATTGAGTCATATGTTGGGGATGCTCTTAGGGGATAGCAAGGCTTATCCACTCTTTAATATTTTATTTGAAGCATTTGATTTCTCTGTCTTGTAGAAACCATTCATGCAAATTCAAATTCGATCAAATATGTGTATTCAAGATCATTGTAGTTAGGTTTTTTTTTTTTTCCCCTTAAGATGGACATGCTTTTAGAATTTGCATGTCAACTAATCATTGAGACCACAAAGAACCAACAACTCCCACCTAATGCACCCATGAATGATGCCAACGAAGATCCAATCAAGCTCTCCCAGGAGATAACTGAAACCCCTCACTAATCCTAAGTGGCAAAACGGTACGTAGGATTCATGGCCAATTTAGTTCTTAGTAATTGCCTGACCACCTTTCATTAGGGGTTTGTCTAAATGACGTTGTGGGTACGTAAAGTTAACTGCAACAACAATTGCCGATTGTTTGATGTGGGGGAATGTTGAATTGGCATGCCATTCTGTTCCTCATTCACGAAAAAAAGCTACCAAACTAATTAACATCTTGAGAAATATATATTTTTTTATTTGAAATTACACATATTTCTGTAGTGGATATTTAAAAAGGGACGGACGGAGTAAATATTTCTGAGAAGATGGACCAAAACTATTTAAAAAACGCCAATACAATTAAGTGCATATGATATACACTTCTAATGAGTGTGTATTGTAATCATTTCCGAATTTTTGAGAATCTTTTTGTGGTTGAATAGAATCAGTCCATTTTTCAACAGTTGATTTGAATACAATCAGCCTAATTTTTTGACATAGAATGACATAATTAACCCACTTATTTTCTGGAACTAAACTATTTTTGTTTCCAAACAGCCCTCCTCTCTCTCCAACCTCACCCCAGACGGACCGGAAAAACCTAACCCCCTCCCTCCCGCCGCACTACCGTCAGTCCATCACCCCTCCAATCAGCCACCGGAGACCACGTGGAGAGATGACAGACTGGTGCATTTGATTTCACGCCTAACAGGACAAACTCAACCGATTTTGCCAATAAGGCTCTCGAAAATGTAGCCAAAAGCGTTCGACCCCGGTTGATACCTGTAAGTCTCTTTGATTTGTGCTTTTGTGTTTGTTTATTTGATCTCTATGTCAATATTCGTCCTTGATTCGAGTGATTCCCAAACCTTCAAACTCTCACCTACTTCACCACTTCTGTAAATTAGTGGAATTTTTAGAGAGAGGTAGGTAGCATTGCTAGTGCGCTTTTTTCTCTTTTAGGAATCCTTAAAACACCTGCAATGTTTTCAAATTGTTTTAATCTGACAAGGGTTTGCTCAATTTCGTTTCCAAATTTTTAATTTTCGTATAACATTTTCTGGATGATATTGATTCGTGAGCATTCGTTGAAGATTGGGTTCAGGGGAAAGAAGGGTATCTTTTAAGTTAGGTCGGGTCGGGGAAGTTTTGTGGGTTTTGGAGGTACTTTGGTCCACTAATTAAAGAGTTTTTCCCAAAATTGTTATTTACCTTGGAAGGAAACTGGGGTAAACTCAAAAAGAGTTATCATATGGCTTAGGGGCACAGGTGAACCGCATCAATAGCCTCTCATGTGATGGTCTCTTACGTGATTCCTCGTATGACGTAAAACAGGACTTATCACGGTCCTAGTTTATGATCCGAACCTTCATTTAGTACGTCCATGTGTTTTCCATCTATGCAAAATATCAAGTTGATCAGAGTTCAATAAAATCTAGTTGAATGATTTTTGTCACGAGTGAAATACACAAACTCTCTTTGTTTATTTCACTTGTGACAAATAGAACACAAACAACCTGACACGTATGGGGTTGTAATAGTGTCATGTTAAATATGAAGGGGAAAAACCAGTGATACTCGATTCGATAAAATTGCAGTTTTGATTCTCTGTTAATTACTTGTTTTTGAATTTCTATTGAACTGATGTCTTTTTTTGTAAAGAAAAAGGAACTGCTCTTCTAGGTTTAGAATCTCCGAATTGCATTTATGTATATTTAGGTTTTTTTCATCTTCAATGGTGGACAAAATTGTTTACTTTTTTAGTTGTTGGATTTAAAACAAACAAAGATAAGGTAAGAATGGTGACAACTTATTCACCATTTGGTCGGCAGGGAGATTCTACAGGTGAATTTCGAGATCGCAGATGGCCCATGTGGCCTGCGCTAGGAGAGTTATGAACAGAGAAGTAAGAACCGATTGCAACCGAGAAGACTGTCTGTTATTCTATCTATACAAACAAAGACTCTTATCGATAACATACTTTTCTATTATTGTATAATAAATTACACGAAACGAATGATAGCCAGAGCTAGCAACTTAGGGTGAGTTTTCCAATGGATTTTATCAAAAATTTGATAAAATCAAGCCCTTGATTTTATCCATTGGTGAGAAGAGTTGATAAAATCTGAAGATTTTACAATGGATAAAATGAAGGGCTTGATTTTATTATTTTTTTATAAAATCCATTGGAAAACTCACCCTTAGCTTAAGAGGAAATCCCCATTGACAAAATCTTTAACTTTGACATAAAACGTTAAACGGAAAAAGATTTTAAAAAGAAAGAAAAGGAAAAGAAAAAGATTCCCTCGTTTAGAAGGCCGTCCAAATACGGCCTGAATGAGGTTAGTCAAATTTCATCGTTCCTGTAAGTTTCTTGGTAATTGCAGAGTAAAATTTGTATTTGGACTTATTTTATTTGTATACTAGTCTTATTCTACCGCGTTTCGCACGAGGTTTTGTACTCATTTCAAATTTTTGTCCACTTATATCTAACGGGAGTTTTTAAAGGCATTTAATTGAAAATAAATTGAAAAATATATGTTATTGACTTTACTTCAACAAGAACTCTATACATACATTCCTTATGCAAATACATGTACAATAGAGCATTATATTTCACCGTCCTCAGAAAAATAATCTCAAGCTTTCTTTTACATTGAAAAAAATAGATTTATGGTAGCTTATACCTAAACCAATGTTTTTGTTTAGCTTATAAATTGTTCACTTTGTAAGACATTCATCCATTCACCTATCATTTTTAAAAGTTAGAACTAATCTTCTCCCACCACTCACTTTGGTTTAGAATTGTAGGTATGATGTTCATATATTTTCTATTAAAAAATATGAAAATCTTTTGGATTAATCGTTGGTCTTGACAAAAGAAATCGACAAATATAAAAATATAGACAAAAATTGAAAAATTTAAATAATACCGATTGTCTTTCCCAAAAAGTAAATAAGTCCCAATAGTCTAGTTCGGATGATCAGTGTAGTAGTAAATGCTTAAGAAGTTTCGAGAAAAATTCAACTGTCCATGTCTACATTCATAGAAGTAGAAAATAGTTGCATTAACTTATGGCCTACTATAATAAGAGGAAACCTTATGTACGTTGTGTTTTACTTTTCATCCCTTCGTCAGTAGTTTGCGCGGGAAGTTATGGGCGTGTTCAAGATGCATGCTGGGGATCGAGACAAGAGTGTGTTGGAGTAGCCTGCTGCATCCAAGTGCAAAACTTTTTTTTTTTTTTTTTTTTTTCAAAAACTTGTTTGTGCTTTGTATTCGCATGTTTATGAACTTTTTTGTGATGTTGCTTCTTGGACAACTATATTCCAAACTATATGTATAATGAAGTTTGTGAGCTTATCCAAACTATATGTATTACTACAACTATAATGATAAATGTGGCATTAGTACTATAGCGAACTTGTGAACTTATCCAAATTAAATGTTTGAAGTTGTGTCATTTTATGTTTGTGTTATAGTACTTTGTAGTTGAGAAGGCAATTAGGTGAATGTCATGATATAATTTTGGATATATCAATTGGAGCTGGATTAGTTGGCCACCTATCGTACACTTTCGTAGGGGAGGTCGAGGGGCCAATTCTTACAAAATCACATATTGATCATTTGTTCCCAGGCACATGGTGGGTACTTGTTAAGTATATTGTTCCCTACCGTTTGTAATAATCAAACAGAGATTCACAAGAATAGAGAAAGAAACAAGAAATCCAGGTATCCACTTACCACCTTAGTTAGGGGGATAGCATGCGTGATATGCACATTGTGCAGTCAATATTAGGCTCGTCTAAGCTTGAATATTTTATTTTTAGTGTTTGATTTCTTCATCTTGTAGAATAGGTGGTTCATGCAAATTCTAATTTTATCGGATATCCATAGTCAAATGAACAAAGCACCTTTACTTGATAGATCATTTTCAAGATCATTCTAGGTTTTTAGTTTTTTTCCCTCAAGATGAACATGTTTTCATGATATAGCTACATAAATCTAATCAACTTGAACTTGCATGTCACCTAATCAATAACACCAAAAAAAAACAAAAAAAGGCGAACGATTCAGATCAGGGGCCTGATATAGCCGCACGGCAAAGACTCTTCTTGTTCCCATTTAGCGAGCCATCATAGCCAATACCATTGGATACCATACCTGCTAGTTTGGAAGCGACAATTCCATTTGATATATCATGGCCAATTTAGTTCTTAGTTGCCTGAACACCTTTCATTAAGGCCTTTGTCTAAATGAGGTGGTGAGTCAAGTTAACTGCAATGGCTGATTTTTTTATTTATTTTTAGTGGAATGGAAAAGAAATATATTGAAACAAAAGCAATCTACAGGGATGAAAACAACAAGCACCAAATAGAGCTACATTGAAATAGAGACAAATGAACTACCCCTATGCAAAAGAGGTTGATCATCTCCCATGGCTGAACCCTGCTTAAACGATAAAAGGCCCTTCCTAACTAGGTGATGGGCTTGGTGGATGTCCTTGCGTTCGACTTTGCTGATCCTGCAAAAAGAGACCTTGGAGATCTCGTGATTGATGTTGCACAAGAAAAAGAAATCCTCGTGATGGTATTTAGATTGCCCTCCTGTCTGCATTACAACATTTAAACAAGAAGTAAAAATATAAATGTATTGTAGTTATGTTGCACAGACCATTTGATAGCACAAAGAATAGCTAAGAGTTCTGCTAGAGTGATTATGAACAAACAGCCCATTGGCGGGAATGGCATAGAATCCCAATCCACTCTAGGAGTCATCCTTTTTCCATACTTCATCAACTAAGAGATTTATTCTACGGAGATGAGAATCCTGAGCGTCCGGATAAGGCTTGATAATAAAAGATGGGAATTTTTCCCATGATGAAGTTCTCTGAGACGGCACCACACGATTTGAAAAGAAAGAAGCCGTTTTAAGCCAGACAGCATTGTCTTTTGCCATCTCATAAGCAGGACGGGAAGCAAAGTTAATATTTGGGAAAACTTGTTGGTTTCTTTTGCTTCCAGAAGGCCCATTATGGCAATGAATACGTAAAAGCGATATTTATTAGCTGCCGAAATAGCCAGACAAATGATCCAATATGTCCATGAGCTAGTCCTTGAATACAAATTGGTCGGAATTCTTACGGTATTTTGAGGAAATGAACTTAAGTTCCAGACGGGACCACTGAGCTGGCAATTGCAGAAGAGATGCTCCATTGTTTCTGCCAAGAATCTGAGTGACTGGAGTTTGCTGATTGTTCGAATATGGAGAATATTGAATGGGCATGTCATTAGGGTCCTCATTCACGAAAAAATCAATCAAGTACCAATCTAAGAGCGTCCCATTCCCCAGTGAGTGCGCTAAAATTGGCTCTTAAAATAATTTCTAAAGTGGACCAATAAAAAAAAGTGGGGTCCAACTTTATGTGTTAAGGATTTGTTAATTTATGAGTGGGAGGATACTCCAATGAATTCTCTAAAATTGGCTTCTAAAGTGTGTCCTAGAGCTTATTTAGGATCCGAAGACCCTGTAGGCTGTAGCACCTTGTAGCACCCCAAAACGCTTCAGGGTTGTAGTGCGCATCACAGTTATCCAACTTGACATTCAATGGTCTGGATTCACTGACACTTTTTTACCGGTAAGAAAGCATTTCAAAATCTAGACCATTGAAAATACTTTTGGATGACTATGATTAGGGACAATGACCCTGTAGTTCTTTGAGGCAGTATAGGTCCCCGGATCCGTTTATTTATGCACCAAAAGAAGAAAGTGGATCCCCCATTCCTCCATTCTTCTCCTTCCCCCTTTCTCTTTCTTTTTGTCACTCCCAACACTCTCTTTAAACTTAGCACAACAAAAGTGGATTGTGAACACCCCGCGGAATGCCCACGAAATTGATTGCGGTTTTGGAAAATGGTTTGATTGATTGACAGGAGTCGCCACCTGGGTTTGAGGACCGTACCCGAGAAACCAATTGAAAAATGACTCTTTTGCCCTTGGAATAGAAAATGTTTTCACTGGTCTTTCAAAATGAGATTTCTCGGGTCCGGGAGCTAGGTTACGAGAGGGAAAGGAATTTAAAGCACCCCTCTCCCCCGGTGTGACTACCGGTCTCTACTAGATGTTTAAGGGATTTTGAAAATACCATTTGAATAGACTTTGACTACGAATTCATGCGAAAACACATAAATGCATTGAGAAGATTAATGAAATATGTGTGGATGCTTGTGCAAAATGTTATGGATGAATGATATAAGACGCTGAAACTTGATTAAATCACACTCAAACTGTTCAAAGATGCCTCAGAAACTGATCACCAACATGTACTTGCAACACCTGGATGGCAATCTGGACACCTGGATTAGGCAGATCCAGGGCGCCTGGATTGAATGCATGCGCCTGGAATGGGCTAATCCAGGTGCCTGGATGGAATGCAGGCGCCTAGAATGAGTGAATCCAGGCGCCTGGAATGCAGACCAGACAGTAACCTCAAATTTCCAGGTTTCACAGTAAACCACAAATGCAATGCTCCTAGCTTATCCACACATATTCTAAATGATGTTTAATGACATTGTGGGTGGAATGGACCTCAAACTCAACTTCAGAGCATGATATGAACTTGGAAAAACATGATTTTGGTTGGTTTTAAGCATTGAAAGAGAGAAGAATACAGCCTCAAAACTTCCCCTCTTTTGTTTCCACTCTGATCATGTATGAAATCAACAGTAACTTCACTCAAAACATGGATGATGCACTTGTTCTATTCGAGATTTGATTTTCTTCCAAAAATACCCTTGAAGCATGCTTTCAAATGAACTTTATGATCTTGTAACATAGAAATGATCACAACCAGACATATGAGGAACTTGAATATCAAATAAGGTATGCAGAGAGAAGAAAATTCAGTAGCATGAAACAGATCCAGGCGCCTACACCATACTGATCCAGGCGCCTGGACCTAGTAGAGGTACTCAAAATGAAATTCTTTTCTGTGGTGTTTGAGACCTCTCCAAGTTCTAAACTAGTATGAAGAACTAGTTAGAACTCAGATGGTGTCCCCTCAGGGCCCTTGAACACAGTTGGTAGGTAAACTACCTCTTAGAACTTGATTGATTAAACTTCGGAAGGTTGTTCAGATGATTTTTGGTGATTATGTGCACTGGATTTTAGTTTCTGGAACTATATAGGACTGATTGTAGGTGTTTTGGTTGAAGTTTTGTTGTGGAGGATGAGGGTAGGTTGTGCTAAAGTATAAAGAGAATGGGTTTTGAGGTTAGAGGTGAGTGAAACCAAATGGGACTGGTTTGGGATGGTATTTCTGGAACAAATTCAGCAGAGTAACAGTGTGGGAGAGAGGGGAGTTGATCCTCTTTGCAATGGAGAGGGGGAGGAGTATATATAGGCCAAGAATAGGGTAGTTTTTGATTGAGTTTAAGAGGGAAACTAAATTTGAACTTCAAAATGTGGAGGGATAATCTGTTGGAGGGATTTTGGAATGAAAAAAACGTGGGACGATGTAGGGGGAGTCCACAGTTTCAATCAAAACCAGCTGCAGATTGTCTACTGGAAGTGATTCCAGGCGCCTGGAATTGGGAATCCAAGTGCCTGGATTGAGTCCGGGCGCCTGGATTAGGGTAATCCAGGCGCCTGGACTGGGAGACTACACAACAATCCAAACTTCGCGGGGCCATTCCGAGTGCTACCGAACTCCGTTTTGTGCATGGTTTGAAGCGTTGGAAAGCTTGTCAAATCTACTTTCTAACCCAAGTGGTTTGAACCCAAGATGATTTGTACATCAAAATATGTGACCATTGTACCCTCAGAAGGTCGGGAAAATAAGTTGTTTTGGTAAAACAAGCATATCTCCCTCATTTCAAAATGGATTGGGACATATTATATATCAAAAAAGAGGGTTTTGAATGTACTAGAAGGTGGTGTAGGATTGGGTTTATTTTGGAGAGGTTTAGGAGGGGTTTCCAAGTTCACAATCAAGCTTCGCGTGCTCTCATCGGGCATTTTCATCATCGGGGAAGCTTGATAAGTTTCTTGGGTCAAAATTGGGGTGTCTACATGGATCCCCCATTCATTCACTCTTCTCCTTCCCTCTTTCTCTTTCTTCTTGTCACTCCAAATACTCTCTCTAAACTTAGCACAACTAGGAGCCAACCTTAATGTGCTATATCCAATTCGGCACCTGTAATGACTCCTAAAGTGGACACATATGCAAAGGGGTCGAATTTTGTGACCTAATGATTTTCTATTTAAGAGTGGGAGGACACTTCATTGGACTCTCTTAAAATGAGTCCTAGAGTCTATTTATGAACAAAATATATAAGGGGGGCCCTTATTTTTCACTCTCTCTATCTCTCTTCCCTAAACTTAGCACATCAACTAGGAGCCAACCTTGGGAGCCTACCTTAGAATCCATTTTGAAAGTCTTTTGGAAACATTTACTAATTTTGTTATTGTCCCCTAGGAGCCTAATTAAGAACCCTTTTAGGAGCCTAGTGGATATTGTTGTGCGATACTGCGGAAGGCACAACGATTCTAGCAAGCACAATCAATCTAGAAACAAGAACAATAAAGATGAAGAACACTTGGAAAGCAAGAAAACCAAGCATACAAGAACACAAGAGATTTATGTGGTTCACTACACATGCTGTGTAGCTAATCCACGGGGGGGAAGGGACGAATCAATCCACTATAATCAATAAGGATTACAATCTCCAATCTCCTCTCGATGTTTCTTTCAGTCTCTCTGGGTTTCTCTCTCCAAACAAGTTTAGACTTAACCCTAAGACTGATAAAAAAGCACTTTAATAAGCTGTTGTACGTCAACTTCGTCCGGACCAAGACCTGGCTCGTCCGGACCAAGGTTGCTGAGATCAATCGGAGTGCTGCCGGACCACGTCCGGACCAAGGAAACTCTCGTTCGGACCAAGAATGGACCAACTTCGGATGAACACTGCTGGGACCTCCAGAATCGTACCACGAGTGCTGGTCCGGACCACCATTACCTTGGTCCGGACCAGTGATGCTGCGAGCTCCATTTTGAAGCCACACTCAACAAATCTCCACCTTGGCTTCAAACTGAACCATCCTGAAGGAAAGCTTGATGTAACCCCCAACTGCACCCCCTTTACGAGTATGAGTGCTCCACCCTCAAGTCCTCAATGAATAACGGAGAACATGGAGCAAGTTCAAGCAACGCTTAAACTTCTCCCTCAGAACCGGCTTCGTCAACATATCAGACGCATTCTCATCAGTGTGAACCTTTGACAAAGTTTGGTCACCTGATGCTAACCACTCCCGAATCCTGTGATACCGCACATCAATATGCTTTGTCCTTGCGCTGTATACTTGATTCTTCGCCAAGTGAATTGCACTCTGATTGTCACAATGCAGCAACACACTGTCCTGCATGAAACCAAGTTCGCTAACCAACCCCTTAAGCCAAACAACTTCTTTCGCTGCCTCAGTCACTGCCATGTACTCTGCCTCTGTAGTCGATAAAGCCACTGTATTGATAGGCGCGCAATGTCACAAAGATAAGTGCCTAAGTAGAGCGAATTAGCGCATTAGAGGCGCGTTTTATCCCTTGTTTCACTTGATGCGGTGTTATCTTTTGGTTGGTCTTGTTATGTTTTGATTTGTAGGAAACAGGCCGAAAGAGCACGTAAAGCGGACACAAGGCAATCGGGCATGTTGGGAACCGGTGGGACCCAAGTAAGGACGAGCCACAAGCTGAAAAGTCCATATGAAGGTGTCGGTATCGATACAGGTAAAGCCCTGTATCGATACCTAGGCGTCAGCAAGCGAACATAACATATGGGTATCGATACAGGGTTTCCCCTGTATCGATACCGAGGGCCCTAAATTGGCCGTTTGACTTTGCCACGTGTGTTGACTTCGAGGGACATAAATACTCCGTTTTTGCTCCGAATTAGGGTCCGAATTTTGTTTACTCTTCTTCCAACTAGCGGCCGATTAATTGCTTTGGAGATTCTACTTTCCGGAGCTTGTTTTTCATTGAAGTTTTAAAGTTTCGTTTGCGGATTCAAGTATTGCTTTCGGTAACTCTCTGTTTATTTACATTAATCTCTGTTCACGGGAGTTTGTCCGTGTTTTGCTTTCGAATCTTTTGTTTTAATTCATATTCAAGGATAATAGCATGTTTTATTGCAGAATTTTGTTAGTGGTTCAAGTTAATATGAGTGAGTAGTTCCATAGGTATGGTCGCGGGGTGATTAACACGCCGTGGCTAGGGCTGGATTTGTTCTTGCTCCTATTCTCGAACTTAACAACAGAAAAAGCAATTTTAGGTTATTAAAGAACTTCCGTTGGACGAATCCGGGCATTGTCGGAGCCCATGTAACGCGGGGAACGGGGGACCAAAACTCGTTCTTCGCTGTACATGGGTAATGGCGATCGCAAGGATTCGCATCTTTCGGGGTATCCTTTTCTCTCTAAAATCAAACGTTTTCTTTGGAACACCGAATGGAGCAGGAAATATCCGGACCTGGTCACTGGTGTTATGAACCCTACGACCGTACTTTCTTTTAAATAAGTTAGGTAAAACAAGTTTTACTCTAGTTTAGTTAATTATCCTATCAAATTACAAAGGGTGGCTACCTAAGAGCCGTGTTAACTTGTGCAACCCGAGTTTTTAGTAAGCACTCTCCACCTTCTCTGTGGATTCGATTCCGGTCTTACCGGGTATTGTGCTACACCGGTCTCAGCCCTACGCTTGGGGCAACCCATTAATTTAGGTCTAGGATTTCGGTCAAGCATTTTTGGCGCCGTTGCCGGGGACACTATTCACATGCTTCACAGTGCATTATGTTCAATTAGATAGCCAAATATATGCATGCATTCAAGTTAAACAGGCATATTAAATTAGCTAGATCTCATTTGCTCAATGATATTTACAAGATGCATAACACCCGTACCCCAAAAACCTACCTAGCAACGCAATGCAAGTATGTACAAAGTACACCCTCCCCCCAACTAGAAACATGCTATGTCCCCAAAGCATGGAGACACACAAAATGAAATAACAAGGGGAAGAACTGGACCTCTGGGTGGCAGCCAACCACCATGACCTCGGCCGATATACGATGAATTTCAGGTACTCTCACCGTGCAACCTGCAAAAAACATTAGGCCAGCCCGGCACGTGGTATCCGGGCGTACACAGAGAAACAAAAGAACAATAAAAGAAAAATTAAAAATACACCACCACTTTCGTCACGTGAAAGGCACGGTACTACTTTTCTCCCTAATTTCTCACTTAAATTTGTGTAGAGAAGGTCATCATAACAATCCCGGGTAAGTCATGACTCAACAAGTTAAATTACTCAAGGTTTTTCCTTAAAGAAATCAGAGCCAATCGTCTTTAATGACTATCCGAGACACGGCAATAAGATTGTTCGAAACCCAGATACACAAATTTAAGGCTGGAAATTAGGTGGCTATACCGGACCGCAATTAATTGATTTTTTTTTTTTAAAACTGAAAATTCAGACAGACACGAAAATACACCAATCGCCCTTACTAACCGGAGCTGGGCACACGATCCTTATTTTAATAGCGGCGTGCGAAGCTATAAATACCCAAGTCAATGATGGGTACCCCTATTGCTAGGAGTCGGGTCCACACTCAATGAAGAGCATGGTACGCGGGAGCTACCCGTAAAAACATAGCCCATCGGCTAAACCACGGAAGTATCCGAGTAAATGGGATCAACTAAGTCCTCCTCAGGTTCACCCACGTCTATTATTTCTAAAAATGGTTTAAGACGCTGCCCATTAACTTTGAAAATATGATTATCCTTAGGATCGCAGACATCTATCGAACCGTTCGGGTAAACCTTATGGACTAAATACGGCCCATCCCAGCGAGACCTCAACTTCCCTGGAAATAAGTGAATGCGTGAATTATAAAGTAAAACTTTCTGACCAACACTAAAGGTTTTGCGCTGGATATTCCTATCATGGTACGCCTTAACCTTAGCTTTGTAAATGCTAGTACTCTCATACGCATCATTCCTAATTTCCTCAAGCTCACACAGCTGGAGCTTCCTATGGGCATCTGCCTCTGGCAAACTTGCGTTCACCGTCTGAATGGCCCAATGGGCCTTATGCTCCATCTCCACGGGCAGGTGACAGGCCTTACCGTAAACAAGCCGATAGGGTGAAGCACCCAACACGGTCTTGTAAGCAGTGCGGTAGGCCCACAACGCATCAATTAGCCGCAGGGACCAATCCTTCCTACTCGGGTTTACCGTTTTCTCTAAGATCCCCTTAATTTCCCGATTGGCCAGCTCAGCCTGGCCATTGGTCTGAGGGTGATAGGCCGTAGACACCTTGTGAGAGATGCCATACTTCCTCATCAATGCCTCAAAGGACCGATTACAAAAGTGGGTGCCCTGATCAGAGATAATGGCACGTGGCATGCCAAATCGTGATAAAACATGACTTTTCAAAAACTCAAGCACCACTTTTGAATCATTGGTCCTAGTGGGAATCGCCTCTACCCACTTAGACACATAATCCACCGCCAGGAGGATGTACTCAAAACCATGTGACACTGGGAATGGGCCCATGAAATCAATGCCCCAACAATCAAAGACCTCCAACACATAAATATTGTGGAGGGGCATCATATTTCGCGGGCCGACTTTGCCTAATTTTTGACACCGGTCACAAGACTTACAAAAAACATACGCATCCTTAAATAGATTTGGCCAAAAGAAGCCACACTGTAAAACCTTGGCGGTGGTTTTCTTGGCGGAAAAATGACCGCCACACGCCTCTGAATGACAAAACTCTAAGATTCCCCTCTGATCAACCTTGGGGACACAACGACGCACTATCTGGTCCGCGCAGTACTTAAACACATATGGATCATCAAAAATATACCGCGGACCTCTCTTAAAAATCGCTTTGCTTCTCGGTGTAGTCCAATGGGGTGGAATCTCCCTTGATCACCAAATAATTGGCGATATCCAAACCTCGGGCACGTATTAGCAAAATAACAATCGCTCGTCGGGAAAAGTATCCACAATAGGGAGATGAGAGGTGGGGTCCTCAAACTCCAAACGAGACAGATGATCAGCCACTACATTCTCTACCCCTTTCTTATCCTTAATGATGAGGTGGAATTCTTGCAGCAAAAGAATCCACCGGATAAGGCGAGCCTTCGCATCCTGCTTGGTCAACAAATACCTCAAAGTCGCATGATCGGTATATACCACAATCTGCGACCCCACCAAGTAAGACCGGAACTTATCTAAGGCAAACACCACCGCTAACAATTCCTTCTCAGTGGTGGTGTAGTTAAGTTGTGCCTCATTCAGCGTTTTGCTCGCATAGTAAATAACACAGGGATCTTTCCCTCGCCTCTGACCTAAAACTGCTCCGACTGCATAGTCGGATGCGTCACACATAAGCTCAAAAGGCAAACTCCAATCTGGGGACTGAACGATTGGCGGAGTTGTGAGACTCCGCTTCAACTTCTGAAATGCTCCCTCACAAGCGTCGGACCACACAAAGGGTGTGTCTTTCGCTAACAAATGACACAATGGCCGGGAGATCGCGCTGAAATCCTTAATAAATCGCCGGTAAAAACCGGCGTGACCTAGAAAAGACCGGATATCCTTGACAGTCTTTGGAGTGGGAAGATTCGCAATTAAGTCTATCTTCGCCTTATCCACCTCAATACCCTTGGATGAGACAATATGTCCCAAAACAATTCATTGGGTCACCATGAAGTGGCATTTCTCCCAATTCAGCACAAGGCGCTTCTCCTCGCACCTAGTCAAGACTTTTCCTAAGTTCTCGAGACATCCGTCAAACGAATCCCCAAAAACTGAAAAGTCATCCATAAAAACCTCCACAATTTTCTCTACGATGTCGCTGAAAATTCCCATCATACACCTTGAAAAGGTGCCGGGAGCATTACACAAGCCAAAAGGCATGCGACGGTAGGCAAAAGTACCATATGGGCACGTGAATGTGGTCTTTTCCTGATCCTCCATGGCTACCTCAATCTGATTGTAGCCAGAGTATCCATCCAGGAAGCAATAGAATGCTCTGCCCGCAACTCTCTCTAAAATTTGGTCAATGAATGGGAGGGGAAAATGATCCTTCCGGGTGCTCGCGTTGAGCTTCCGGTAGTCAATGCAAACACGCCACCCGGTCTGCACACGGGTTGGCACTAACTCTCCCTCCTCATTCCTCACTACAGTCACTCCTGCCTTCTTAGGCACAACCTGCACGGGACTTACCCACTCACTATGGGCAATCGGGTAAATGATACCCGCATCTAACAACTTAAGCACTTCTGTCCTAACCACCTCCTTCATATTGGGGTTCAGACGCCGCTGAGGTTGCCTAGAAGGCTTCACATCCTCATCCAGAAAAATGCGGTGTGTACACACCGTAGGACTAATTCCCTGTAAATCAGCTATCGTCCAGCCAATTGCCCCTATATGCTCTCTCGCAGGGCAAGTAATTTAGCCTCTTGATCCGCCTCCAAGGAGGAGGAGATCACCACTGGAAACGTATCATTACCTTTGAGAAAGGCATATTTCAATGTATCTGGTAGAGGTTTCAACTCAGGTTTTGGTGGCTGGACCGATGATGGGAGAGCTTTAGATAATGGGGCGCCCAGCGGTTCGAGAACTGGGTCCCAAACGGCGCCACATAAATCCTCTATTGCTAGCATCTCCATCAAACTCCCGACCTCTGGAGAATCTAAAAATAACGCCTCATTGGCGGTCAGTGCTATCTCCAGAGGATCCTTATACAAAATATTTTCGACATGCTCTTGCACTAGCGTGTCGATCAGACTCACCTCGTAGACCTCCTCATCATCCTCAACTCGGCTATCCACATTATAAATATTTACCTCCATCTTCAAGTCCCCAAATGATAATTGGACTTGTCCAGTTTTGCAATTCATTACAGCACTGGAGGTGGCTAAAAATGGACGGCCAAGGATAATGGGAGTCTTCTCAAAAACTTCTGGGATTGGACACGTGTCCAAAACAATGAAATCTACGGGGAATAGAAACTCCCCTACCTGAATCAACACATCCTCCACTACCCCCTTAGGAATTCTCACACTCCGGTCAGCCAGCTGTAGCGTGACCGGTGTGGCTTTAAGATTACCTAAACCTAATCGCAAGTATATCGAATATGGGAGCAAATTGACACTTGCTCCCAAATCTAGCAAGGCCTTCTCAAAACTCTGGCCTGCAATAGCTATAGGGATAGTGGGACAGCCTGGATCTTTTCGCTTAATCGGAATATCAGCTTGGAGAATGGAGCTCACTTGCTCACCTTAGCTCTTTCAGCACGTTAGCACTTTCAGCACGTTAGCACTTTGCACTTGCTCACCTTAGCTCTTTCAGCACGTTAGCACTTGCTCACCTTAGCTCTTTCAGCACGTTAGCTCTTTCACCTTAGCTCACCTTAGCTCTTTCACCTTATCTCGTAGCATGTTGCACTGACTCGTATTTCTCCGTTTCGACGTGCACAGCTCTTTCAGCACCTTAGCAAATTGAGGAATAGCGTCAATGGCTTCCATCAAAGAGATAGGAAACTGAACCTTCTTGAACAACTCAAGAATCTGGAAGTTCACATTGACGTTTGGCTTTGCCACCAAGCGATGGGGATATGGTGCAACGGGTGGCAAAGGAGTCATGGGGGCCGCAGGTGCGGGCACCACCACCTCAGGTGACTCCGACTCTCTCTCTTCCTCAGTATGCTTCCCCACAGCAGGGACAACTACTGGTGCAGCGACCAGCTCCGGAGGAGGAACCGGTTTTTGCTTCAAAGGAATAGCCTTATCGATCACCTTCCCACTTTTGAGAGTGGTGATCGCTTTTGCTTCCTCCGGACTGGGGTTCAAATTACTCGTGCCTGAGCCATCTCCCATAAAATTAGTACCGACAGTATCCTAAAGAGTAGACTTCCAACAGACGGGACCTCCGGAAAACATAAATGCATACCCTGTCATCGACCTACGAGAGTCGAGATTCCCAGCATAATCTGAATCCACATAGCCCACCACGTCTTCTGAAGCCTCTTTCTGATCAAACACTATCCCCAGATCACAAGTACCCACGAGATATCTGAAAACCCATTTAACTGCATTCCAATGAGATACATGAGACACCCAACTGCATTCGCATAGGGCACCTCCTCCTTGCGCTTTATCTCATCCTCTGAACTAGGACTCATCTTGGCAGAAAGTTTGAAGTGTGCCACAAGTGGGGTACTTACGGACTTGGCATCTTGCAAGTTGAACCTCTGCAACACTTTCTGCAAATAACCACTCTGAGACAACCTCAACTGACCAGCCCTTCTGTCACGGTGAATTTCAATCCCAAGAATCTTCTTGGCAGCTCCAAGATCTTTCATGTCAAATTCACTGTTCAACATCGACTTCAACTTCTCAATTTCCTGCTTGCTTTTTGCTGCTACCAGCATGTCATCAACATATAAAGCAAGTAGATTATAAGAACCATCTGAAAGGACATAATAGTATATGCAACAGTCATACTCACAGCGCGTGTACCCCATGCGACACCATGAACAAATCAAGGCGCTTGTACCACTGCCTGGGAGACTGCTTCAAGCTATACAATGACTTCTTCAACAAACACACATACTCCTCCTTACCTTGTTCCTTGAAGCCTTCAGGTTGTTGCATGTAAATCTGCTCGTCTAAGTCTTCATGGAGGAAAGCAGTTTTAACATCAAGCTCCTGTAACTCCATGTCATGCATCGCGACCATTGCCAAAATTACACAGATAGAAGTGTGTTGAACAGGTGAAAAAATCTCATTATAGTCCACTCCTTCCCTCTGTGAATAACCTTTAGCAACTAACCGAGCCTTGTACTTTTCACCCTCTTTCTCTGACAACGCTTCCTTTTTTCGATACACCCACTTGCACCCAACGGCCTTCTTCCCCTTAGGCAATTTCACAAATTCCCAAGTCTTATTCTTGTGGAGCGACTCCATCTCTTCTGACATTGCTACACGTCATTTGTCGTTGTCAGTACTGCTTGTAGCATCCTTGTAAGACAATGGATCTCCACTGCCAGCCACCAAAGCGAAACTAACCATGTCCTCAAAACCATACCGAACTGGAGGTTTGTGAACCCGTTTTTCCCTTTCTTTCGTGACTGTGTAAGGCTCCTCTTGCTGCTGTTGTGGGTCGTGATCAACATCACCTGTATCACTGAATGAACTAGGCTCCTCAAGCTCTACCTCGACTACGGATTTCTCCCTCGGACCCCCAGATTCTGTCTTATCATTCCGATTCAACATAAATGCCTCATCAAACACAACGTCCCTGCTGATCACCCTTTTTCGTGCCTCAGGATCCCAGAGCCTGTATCCTTTGACACCCTTTTCATACCCAAGAAAGATACACTTTCTGGACTTGGGATCAAGCTTCGACCTCTCCTTATCTGGCACATGCACATAAGCCGGGCAGCCAAAGATTCTCAAATCCGACAACTTAACTGGTTTACCTGACCAAACCTCTTGTGGGATCTTGAAATCAATGACTGAAGAATGAGACTTGTTAATGACAAAACATGCCGTGTTGACTGCCTCTGCCCAAAATACCTTCGGTAACCCTGCATTCAACCGCATACATCTGGCCCTCTCTGTCAAGGTTCTGTTCATCCTTTCTGCTACTCCGTTTTGTTGTGGAGTCTTTTTTACTGTGTAGTGTCGAGTAATCCCCTCTGAATCGCAGACGGCCAATAACTCCCTTTCCCTGTACTCTGTCCCATTGTCAGTTTTGAAATACTTTATCTTTTTCCCAGTCTAAGTTTCAACCTGTGCTTTCCAAGTTTTAAACGTAGCAAACACATCAGGCTTATGCTTCAAAAAATAAACCCATACATTTCTGGAATAGTCATCAATGAAGCTGACAAAGTAATGACCACCACTGTGAGAAGATACGGTAATTGGACCCCAGACATCTGAATGAACATAATCGAGGACTTCCTTGCTTGTATGAACACTTGTCTTGAAACTGACTCTGTGATGTTTCCCATACACGCGATACTTACAGAAATCCATCTTGCACGACTTGACCCCCCTTCAACAAGTCACGCTTATGAAGCTCCAACATACCACACTCACCCATATGGCCAAGCCGCATATGCCAAAGTCTCATGTCATCAGTGCTAGATTCTGCAAGTGTGGAGATAGCAAATCCACCTACTACTGTGTCCCCAATCAATTTGTACAAATTACCCACCTTCTGTCCCTTCATTAGCACCAAAGCTCCTCTGCTAATTTTCATTGCTCCACCTTGTGCTGTGTACATACACCCTGGTGAATCTAATGCTCCCAAAGAGATTAAATTCTTCCTAAGTTCAGGCACGTGTCTGACATTCCCCAAGACCCTCACAACTCCATCAAACATCTTAATTTTCACGGTACTGATTCCAATGGCTTTGCAAACTACATCATTACCCATTAGAACCGTACCACCATTGCAAGGCTTATAATTGTCAAACCACTGCTTATTAGGACACATATGATAAGAGCAACCCGAATCCAAAATCCATGACTCTAAAAGAAAATTTCTACCTGAAGAAACGGAGAGTAAATTTGCGTCGACGTCACTGTCTGATTTGTCCTCCGCAACACTAGCGGATTCCACCTTATTCTTCCCATTCTTCTTCGCCGCCGCAAGAAGATTTTTCAAATCCTCACATTGATTTTTGTTGTGCCCCATCTTGTGACAAAAGTGGCACTCCACATCTTTTTTCGTGTTTGATTTCCCTCTAGACTGCGACCTTTCCCGATTTGAACCTCCCTTCCCTTTTGACTTGGTTCTACCTCTGCCTGACTGTGGCTTGGAAACAAAAAGTCCTTGATCTGCATCAACATTATCATCCCTCCACATCTTTTCATGAGACAAAAGGGTACTATAACCTCATCGAGTGACAAAGTTTCCTTCCCATACATAACAGTAGTCACCAGATGATCATACGAAGAAGGTAGCGATGCTAACAACAGGATAGCGTTATCCTCCTCATCAAGCTTTACTCCAAAACCCACCAGTTGCGAGTTCAGCATATTATAGGAATTTAAATGTTCTAATAGATTCGTACATTCCTTCATCTGCAATCCATATAGTTGTTTCTTGACATACAGCTTGTTGGTCAGATTCTTCCTCATGTACAAACCCTCGAGCCTTTTCCAGATCGCCTCTTGATAAGCCTCCAATGTTGTAGATATCTGGGGAGTATCTAGCTCATTTTGCTCACACACACACGCGATTTCGCGCCTTATATGTTTGATATGTGCGTAGTGTTGTTTTTTATAATTACAGGTTAAACACGCAAATAAGTGCATTTTGGAGCGCATTGGGAACCGTCCCAAGTAACCGAGGGCCAAGTGTCCCATGGCACGCCAACACCGGGCCTTAAGAGCCAAAAAATGATGACTCGGTTAAGGCCCGGGAAATCAAAAAGTCACAAGTCAAGCCGGTGGGCCAAGTCATGTCTCGAGCTCACAAAGACTCCCGGTGAATCCGGGAGTGATCAAGCATCCACAAGATCAAGTACCGTCCCTCCCGAAGGCCGCAAATTGATTAAAAGTGCTTTGGAAGAAGTCCGGAAGCATCACATTTGACCAAGGAGGGACCAAGGCATGAAAACAAGAAAAATCAGATTGGTATGGATACCTCTGATGAAGGGTATCCATACATATTGCACCCAGACGAACAGACAAATTGGTATGGATACCTCTGATGGGTGGTATCCATACCTCTAAGCACAGACAAGCAAAAGCATTGGTATCCATACCTCTGTTGAGAGGTATCCATACCAAGCCAAAATTCTGATGATTTTGAACTTGCTTTTTGGACTTTCCACTTATGAAAAGTTTAGCCTTTTGAGGTTTTTAAGGATATTTTGAGAGAGAGAAATCGGAGTGTATCACCTCTCTCCTCTCCCTCTTGTCACACACTTTCTCTTTTATTTTCTTAGTTAGTTTTTGCTCTCACCTCTCTCCTCCATTGGAGAGAGTTTAAGGTCTCTCTCTCTAGATTTCCCAAGTAAGATTTCATTTCCCGTTTATTTACCGTGTATTAAACTTGTGCCTCTCATCTAGATTGGTCTATAAATCTTGTTTGTTTGCATTTTCATTAAGTAATTAGTTTTTGTGTTGTTCTAGCTAATTCACTTAAAAACCGTAGATTCTATTTGTTCTTTGTGATTTTCTCTAGAGTTATTGTTGTAGGTGCACTTGAGATCTTCATTAAAAATCAGTTTTTAAGTTTACAAATCATGTTTTTGCATTTCCTTCAAAGTTCTAGTCTTATTTATTGCTATGGTTTGTGAGTAGTTTACGTAGGCTTAGTCATGGGGTGATTAATCTTTCATTTCCTGTTTATCAATGATTTAGTGTTTCATTTTATGTACCAAAGTTAGAGTTTGTTAATCTCTTTGATCACACGTAGCCAAGAGCTTGACTACTTGGCACGTGTGATGCTTAGGGCGATGTCAACTTAATCGTTTGCCAAATGAACCAAAAAAACCCTAATCTTTGGTAAACACATTTTCTTGTAAATGGTTTTAAAATCTAAATCCTCCGTTCGGGGGCATTTAACGATGCCCCGAGCCGGTAATCAAGAGAGGAACGGATTAGCTTTGGTCATGGTTGTTAAAATCCCCTAGACTTTACCTTTGTTTAATTAGTCTTTTTAATCTTCCGAGTCGTTCTCGAAGTCAAGAGAATTCCACCAAACAAATCACAAACTAAGTTTGCCGCTTCAAGGCCGAAATCCTACACTTGCAAGACAACTCTCATGTCGGGTGCGTTCGGTCCCTGTGGATTTGACCCGGTCTTACCGGTTATTATGCTACCGCCGACATGGCCCTACGCTTGGGGCGACACCATCTACGATACAATCTAAGGTCGCAAGCGCCTCTGCCGTCTCTGAGTCTAACACGTTGTGAATAACTTCATCGCCTAGGTTTAGACGAATAGAACCGGCCGCCTTAGCGTCAAGATCATCCCAATCACTGTCTTTCATCTTCCCAGGCTTCTTCGTCTTCCCGTCTAAAGCCTTTGAGATACCCTGTTGGATCATAATATCCTTCATCCGCCGCTGCCACAAAGAGAAGTTATTCTTACCGGTGAACTTCTCCACCTCATACTTGATATTCGACATCTTTAGTGAAATCCTAGATTGAAACCCTAACTGGGTACTCTGCTAGAAACCCTAACCAAGAGCTCTGATACCACTTTGTTGTGCGATACTGCGGAGTCACAACGATTCTAGCAAGCACAATCAATCTAGAAACAAGAACAATAAAGATGAAGAACGCTAGGAAAGCAAGAAAACCAAGCACACAAGAACACAAGAGATTTACGTGGTTCACTACACAGGCTGTGTAACTAATCCACGGGGGGAAGGGACGAATCAATCCACTATAATCAATAAGGATTACAATCTCCAATCTCCTCTCGATGTTTCTTTCAGTCTCTCTGGGTTTCTCTCTCCAAACAAGTTTAGACTTAACCCTAAAACTGATAAAAACGCACTTTAATAAGCTGTTGTACGTTGCCTTCGTCCAGACCAAGATCCGGCTCGTCCAGACCAAGGTTGCTGAGATCAATCGGAGTGCTGCAGGGCCCCTCGTGCGGACCTAGGAAACTCTCGTCCGGACCAAGACTGGACCTACTTCGGACGAACACTGCTGGGACCTCCAGGATTACCACGAGTGCTGGTCCGGACCACCATTACCTTGGTCCGGACCAGAGATGCTGCGAGCACCATTTTGAAGCCACACTCAACAGAGATGCTCTTAGCGCCAACCCTTGGGAGCTTACCCTAAGAGCCGCTGTAGATAGTCCATTGGAGCATTAACTTTATCCATGTCATCTAGAAACGTAACTAGAAGTCATTCTAGCAGACCACTAGAGATGCTTTAATATGTCCTGAGAAGATGGACGAAAACTATTTAAAAGTAGCCCACCACAGTTGGGGTTAGTTATGACAAGTGGCTGCCAAACCAGAAGCACGCCGCTTTGAAATTGTAATGTGTAAAATGCATCTTACGAGTTGGTTGATTTGGCAGCAAATGTTGATGGCTTTGAAAAGTGAGGAAGAGATGAATTTAAAAAAAAAAAAAAAAGACATTTTTGGTGGATGTGACTGATTCGTAATTTATTGGAAGCTAATAAATATTTCAAAAAGGCTACAATACACGCTCTTTATTTCGGTGTGTATCATAAACACTCCTACAAAAGACATGAATTTTTTTTTTTTATAAAAGTTACGAGACACACCAAAATATTACGAATCATATTGCTAAAAAGTTACGAGAAACTAAAAAATATTACGATTGGCATTGAGGTGGCACAATCTGAATTACACAATAGATGCATATGGTACATCCCTTTAATGGATGTGTAATGCCTAACGATTCCAACATAGGAAGGAGTAACCTTGAGTGGAGAAGGCCTTATGATTCCAACGAAGGAAGAAATTATAAATGCTTCATTGACTCGTCGATGGAAGGGTTATTCCGCGTAAAAGAAAGCAGTCTATCCTTGCAAAAAAGAAAAAAAGAGATCAAGAGAAAAAGATCCAAAACAACTGAGACAACCACTCAAATTACGCAAAGACAATATTGGAGAGGTAACTCTCCAATGGTACTACTTTCTATTTAGAGCCAATTCTTTGAGGTTCCGTTCATTTGCCAAGAATGTGATGCGAGAAAATTAATCTTGAGAAAAGTGAAATGAAGTGAAGTAAAGGAAAGGAAATTTACTATCCCGTGAGTGTTTACTTGATAAAAGATGTATCAAGGAAAGTGTAATTGGTGGGAGCAAACTTTCCCGTGACATATAATTCCTTTCTTTTTTCAGGATGCATTTTGAGGAAAAATGAGTCCTAGTGGGAAAAATAATTTTTTTGCAAGGTCCATTATTTTCCTGGTAACTGAACACCCAAAAGTTAGGAGAAAATTGATTTTTCCATCCTTTTTCTTTCTTTCTTGACAACTGAATGAGGCCGGAGTATCTTTCACATCTATATGTCGATACTATATGCAAATGTGGTTTGGCCTCCCCCTTCTGTAAACCTACATCTTTAAATTCTCATATATTTTACGTAGTTTAGAAAAGATAAAATAAAACCCTTCAATTTCGTGACCCAATTCTCTCTCCCCCATTATATGTTTTTTTTTTTTTGGTGTTGCGGAAAATTAAAACATTAAAAGAGAAAAACGAGTTCACAAGTCTGAACATAGAACAAGGATATTAATTCCTAGCATGGCTCCTCCCGAGCTAGTCATCACGCACAAAAATTCATACAGATTGAGGAGAATCCACTGTCACGACCAAATTTTCCTGTTGCTCAGCTCCCAACCTAGCCAAATGGTCAGTACTAGAGTTTGCCTCCCTGAAAATATGCTTGAGAGTAGACTAAGTCAGTTCGAGAAGCACTTTAGAGTTACGGATCAGATTGCTGTTGGGGTGGTCAGGCATGATTTCTTCATTGATCAACTGGACTGCTGCGAGGGAGTTCGATTCGATGAGGATGTTGTTGTATCCCTTTTCCAACATGATTGTGAGATCTTTGTAGATGCCCCAAAGCTCAGATTCCAGAATTGAGACCTACTGGAGTTTTCCATAATAACTGAGGAGTCATTTGCCTTCGTGATCTTTGAAAAGGCCACCAAATCTGGCTTTTCCATTGCTTTCATAGACGCATCCATCGATATTGAGTTTTACACCTGCTGTAAAGGAGGCAGCCATCTAATTAGAACCGAGTTTGGAGTGCCATTATAGAGAGGGGATTTAAATGCTTACGAGATTTCAGAGGCGTAGGCTACGATCGATGATTCTATGGCTAACATCCGGATTCACATCAATGTTGTCAAAACTTTTCTTATTGTGATCTTTCCAAATTTGCTAGAGTATGACTATAAAAAGCACTTTCCATGAAACATCATTTCCCACACCTGCCTTCCCTTTGAGTTTCAGGTTGGATTTAATCCAATCAAGGGTGGGGCACTTAGAAGGATCCCTTCTCCAATGGCGGTTATAGAAGTATTTGCAAATGTCTTTGGCTTTACTACAACTCCTGAAGATATATATGAGTAAAGTTTTCGACATCGGAATTACATCTAGGATAGAAATTAGAGATGACAATGCCTCTGTGAGAACGCATCTGATTGGTTGGCAAGCTGTTATGAAGGATAAGCCAAACGAAAGTTTTGAGTTTTTGGGGAAATTTAAGTTTCCACAGCCATTGCCAACCAGTAAGATCATTCTCTTCTTGATTTAAAAGATCATAGGCTGAAGCAATTGAAAAGCTACCATTCTGGTTACCAACCCAATGGATAGTATCAAGATCTTGAGATTTCGTCCAGGGTGCTATTGTCCACAAACGAAGTAATATATGAAAGATCTCAATTACCACTAGAATCAACAAGAACATTCACTTTCAAATCCTCATTGGCATGAGGGCCATGGTACTGATTAATAAGTGGCCCATTACCACACCACCAATCCAACCAGAGATTGACCGAATAACCGTTACCAATTAATGGTCCACTTATCACCTTTACTCAGAGTCGATTTCGTGTGAACAATACTCTTCCAAATGTGAGAAGCAGGTCTATTAGAAGGCCAATTAAAAAGAGTGTGATTTTGAAGATACTTGTTCTTAAGAACAGTGGCCCAAAGACTCTCTGAGTTAGTGATCATTTTCCAAACCAATTTAGCGAGGAAGGCTTTGTTTTGAGTTCTAGCTTGTTTGATACCAAGGCCACCTCTATCCATACAGACTTTGTGCCAATTGACAAGATGCATTTTCTTCCTAGTGTTAGTGTCCCCCCAAGGGAAATTCTTGTTAATTTTGTCAATACGATTACAAACAGAGATGGGAAGCTCCATGTTTTGCATAGTGTAACTAGGAATGGTAGAGCTGACAAATTGGATGAGAGTGGCTCTACTAGCAACATTGAGGTTACTAGACTTCCAACCAGTCAATCTGCGTTGCATTTTCTCAATGATGTGATTAAAATGATTTTTGGAAATCCTAGAGTGTAACAAGGGGACTCCCAGATACTTGCCCAAATCCATAGTGAGGGAAATGCCACTAAGTGCACCAAGTCTTCTAGCTTTATTTCTAGTGACATTAGGAGAAACAAATAGCTTAGACTTGTGCAAGTTCATAGTCTGTCTGGAAATATGTAGCATTATGGCCTAAAAGGTAAATAGACACCATTCTCGAAAGTTGGGCTTTCTTTGGATTCCCACTGATTACATGTGCATATCTTTTCCTCTTTACCATTGTTTTATTACTTGGGGATGAGTTTTGCTTGGGTGCTGAAAAAGGGTACATATATGAAAATAGAATAAGAGACTAACTAATTTATGGCGAGCCGTTCACGCAACATGCGGCATAATACCTAAAAGTCACAAGTACATATATGTTTGGAGTTGATTAAAATTCAATTAGTTCAAACAATAAAATAAATTAGGATCAATTCAATTTCTACAATGTATATATATAGGGGCGGATCCGTAGACACAAACTTTGCACTCAAATTTTGACACTCCATCACAAGTACATATATGTTCGAATCTGTTGTTTCGTCCCTGTGAATCTAGAAAACATACTTGTCGATATCCAATTGAGCTGATTTTTTACGGGGCCCCCTAAAATAATATTTTAAAATTTATGGTATTTTTTTGAAATTTTTTTGGGGCCCGCAGTGGGGCCCCCGTGTGGTGTACGTACGTGATCCGTACGCAAACGTGCGTACACATAGTCGGATTCTTTTAATGCTCACCTGTTGACACCCCTTCTCTCTCTCTCTCTCTCTCTCTCTCTTACTTTCTCCCCAAATCCCTGAACCACTAGACGCTAACCCACCTCGCTCTCCACCTCTCCCTCCAGTCCCGACGAAGAGCCGACGCCGTTGACGAAGCATTCCTCCTCCTCCTTCGACGGCGACCGCCAACCCCCTCCCGTGTTCTCCCTCTCTCTGTGTGGTCGTCCTCACTCTCCCGCGCTCGTCACTACGGTACTCCAGCAGCCCTTCTCACGTAAGCTCTCTCTCTTAATCTCTTGTCAACATCTCTCTCTCTCTCTCTCTCTCTCTCTCTCTCTCTCTCGTTTGATTGGAATTTCTATAGATTTTAGATTTGAATTTCAAGGGTTTTAATACATTATTTCTTCGGTACTAAGAACATGTTTTAAATTGCTAATTTTTTTTTGGTTCTTCTAACGTGTACGGCTTTTGTATGAAGAATCAACCACTGAGGTACAAAATGTTTCTTTTATTTGTTTGGTTTAAGAAAATCATACCCTGAGATAGCTATAGATGGTGTTTTATGCCCACATACTGTTTGATAATTGGCTTATGATACATATTGGTTTGAAATGTTTATGGATGAGTTAAGTGGACTCATAATTGCTAAGATTGAATGATAGAGCTATGGAGTAATAAACTTTTTAAAGGAAGGGCCTACTGCTAATATGAAAAAACATGTGCTAGTACCTCAGAAAATCTCCGCTAATATGAAAAAACTTGTGGTTTGTGTGTAGATGAAAGATGGAAGAAAATTTTGAATCAGATTATGTCGAAGTAAATGATATCGAGACTCCAAATCACGTTGTGGAAGGGTTAAAAACACCGACAATTGGGATGTGTTTTGAGACATTTGAAGAAGCACAAAAATACTCTGCAGGTTATGGTCGAGAAAAGGGTTTTTGGATTCGTACTCGGGCTTCAAGCAAAGGACGAAACCAGTCAGATGAAGTGACTACTATGCTATTTGTTTGTGCAAAAGAGGGAAAGTATGTTATGAATGCCAATACTCAGAAAGAGGGTGTCGTGGAGGGAATGATGAGTGAGATGAAGATGAGAAAGTCATAACAAAGAACAGAGCTAGAAGTTGTTCAACCGTTACATGTGGATGCAAGGCTAATATGATGATTGTGCTTGACAAATGGAGTTGCAAGTGGAATGTAACAGTCTTTGACGATAATCACAACCACCAATTAGTGCCTCCATGTAAGAGGATGAAAATGAAGTTAAATCGACATATGCCGAAAGCAATTAAGGATTTGACTGAAGCATATCATAGAGAGAATATGGAAATTTCTAAAGTTCCTTCTATTTTTGGTGGTGAATACATTGGCTTTGATAATAGAAACTACTATAATCACTTGAGGAATGTGAGGCATAGAGACCTAGATGGTGGGAATGCACAATCAGTCCTCAACTACTTTAGGAACAAACAAGCAAAGAATCCACAATTTTTTTAAGCAATTCAATGTGATGAAAGTGGGAGAGCAGTTAATTTTTTTGGGGTGGCTTCTCGGTCTCGCATGACATATCATTATTTTGGAGATGTGGTAACATTTGACACAACATATCGAACAAACAATTATGAAATGCCTTTTGCACCATTTACGGGAGTAAACCATCACATGAAGTCAATACAACATGGATGTGCGTTTTTACAATATGAGACAGAGGTGACGTTTTTATGGTTGTTTCAGACATGACTTGAAGCTATGGGAGGACGTCATCCAACTTGCATCATGACTGACCAAGACTTGGGAATGAAAGGAGCTATTGCCAAAGTCCTCCCCAACACCCGTCATCGTCTATGCCTTTGGCATATTAAGAAGAAATTTGTTGAAAAGTTGTCACAAGTGTTCCTACAAGAAATCAAAATTCAAGAAGGATATGAAAAAATGTATCAAGGGGACATACAAGAAAGAAGATTTTGAAGAGAGATGGATGGTATTGATGAAGGAACATGGGTTAGAAAGCACTGAATGGCTTCAAAAATTGTTTGATATTCGTGAATCATGGGTACTCATTCATAATCCGCGGGTATAAATACAACCGGACGTAGTTAGGGTATCAATTCATTTTTTGATGGTTTTGTAACTCCGTCGACAAATGTCAAAGAATTTGTTGTCAAGTATGACAAAGCCTTGAAGAGGATTGTGAAAAGGGAAGATGATGAAGACTAGTCCGAACACAAGTTTCGAATTGTTAATGACAATGAATTTTTGTTGAAGCATGCGGCAAAAGTTTATACTAGAAATGTCTTCATCAAGTTCAAGAGCCAAATGATTGAAGCCTTTCGTTACAAAGTTGAAGAGGTGAAAAATGCCAACAGATTTCAATCGTTCAAAGTGACGTCAAAAGATGATAAAGTTGAAACGTTTGACGTGACTTTGGATTCACAAACCAATGAAGATATGTGTGAATGCCCACATTTTGAAAGTGTTTGTCTGATTAGACATTGATGAAATACCGAACCATTTTATTATTCCACGATGGAGGCAAAAGGCCAACAAATTTAGAATAATTGATTTCGAAGGATTGGTGCATGACGATAACAAATAAGAATATGTGGCATTAAGTATTTTGGCAAAAACTTTATTTCATTTTTTCGTTCAACCGTTGTGAAAGCACGGGTTGATGCTAGTAATTAAGTACGGAATTTGAGAACCTTTTTTGTGTTCAAGTAGAATCACAGGCTGAGGTTTTCAAAAAAATTTAGCAACGCAGTTGCTAAAATCATGGTCAAATCATTGTCAAATCAACCATGATTTTAACACCTGGTTAACTCATTTGCTAAAATCATTGTTGAGTTGCTAAAATCTTTTCAAAAACTCAGCCAGTACTCCAATTTTTTATTTTTGATTTGAATACAATCCTCAAATTTATGACATAGAATGACAATAATGACATAATTAACCCGCTTAATTTCTGAAACTATACACTACTTTTTGTTTCCAAACAGCCCTCCTCTCTCTCTCTCTCTCTCTCTCTCTCCAATGTCATCGCAGACAGACCAGAAAACCTAACCCGCCACACCCGCCGGACTACCATCACCCCTCAAAATTTGATTCTATAATGCTCCCTACGGATATGCGTGCCTTTTAAAAACTCTTGTAGTTTTTATTCTATAATGAATTAAATGTGCAATATGGATCTTATTTGATAGATCTCAATTAGTTCTATTAAACAAAATTTTTAAAAACTTTGAAAATATTACCAATAAAAAGATATAGACATTTGAAAATGGCACGGATGTTCATAGGGAGCATTTAAAATGGGACGGAGGGAGTACAATTTTTACATATTTCAATACACTTTTTTAACCTTAACGTGTGTCTAATAGATAGACGTTAACATTTTCCTTTTTTTATTTTCTAAACATTTTTTTTTTGGGTAAATAATTTTCTAAACATTGAGAAGACAAAACGTGGGTAGGGTAGGGTAGGGTAGGGTATGTGGGGGTGCGTGGGGGAAAGAGATGCTTTCATTACAATTTTCACATATTTCAATATATTTCTTCAACCTTAACGTGTGTCCAATAGATACACGTTAACATTTTCCTTCTTTAATTTTCGAAACATTGAGAAGACAGAACGTGGGGGTGCGTGGGGGAAAGAGATGCTTTCTTTAATTTTTTAAGGCAGGTGGCTGAGTGTGTGGGGAAAGATGTGCTTCCTTTAATTTTTTAAGGTTAGGGATGGGGTCTTGAAGTGTTTCCTTTAATTTTTTTAAGGCAAGTGGTTTAATTTTTTTAAGGTAAGTGGCTGAGTGGGTGGGGAAAGAGGTGCTTCCTTTAATATTTTTTAAGGTTGGTGGCTGAATGAGTGGAGATTAGGTGCTTCCTTTAATATTTTTTAAGGTTGGTGGCTGACTGGGTGGGGAAAGAGTTCTTTAATTTTTATGAAATCCATCTCAGCATTAATATCTCTCTATAATTTTATTATGTTAAGTATGTAGGGAATATCCGTTCTTATCACTACAATTTAGTCAAAAATGGGCTGTCCTTGATGGCTCCATTGAAAATCAACTCAATCGAATAATTTTAACTACTTGATACAATCTTTTGATTTTTTTAAACTCTTAATGAATCATAATATATGGTTTGGATCAAGCACTTAAATTTTATGAACGAGTCGGATTATTTATTTGGGCCTCACAACGCGATCTGCACACACAAATTTTTGCGCGTCGCAAAACTGTTTCTGAAAATACACATTTATACACGTACACATGTAACACGGAGGTATTTGCAAAACATGTATGCGCACATGAATAGATAAAGACGTGCATAATGTGATGCAAATATCGAGTATGGTTATACCTCATGTGCTCTTTTCCACATTTTATTCTCTCTCTTCAATCAAGCCCAAATTCATTTGATTGCTTAATTTTCTTCTCCCTTTTTTGCCCTTTAAGCTGCTTTTGACCACAAGAGGCTCTTTTACTTTTGATCGTGATGATTCTTAGAATTTGCCTTTCTTTTGGTCTGAGGTCAAGGGAAGCACATCAACATTGGGTGCTTTCGGTGAAACTAGATGCGTCAAAAGGGCTTTGTGCCGGTAGGGATAATTTAGCTTCGTGCCAATCAAGCTTCGCGCTGTGTCGTGCTGGCCCGTTTACCTTAATTGTGTCGTGCCTTTTTAAAAAATGTCATGCTGTGCCAGCCCATTTACTTAAATCATATTGTGTCGTGCCTTTCCATTTTTTAATCATGCCGTGCCCATGCCGACATATCTCCAACTGAGTTTCGTCAGGGCAAAAACTATATGTTTGTAGGAACTCCTACAAACATTTTAAACAACTTGAATGGCTCCTATTGTCAGTGTGGGGCTCCAATTATTATTGTGTTATTCGTTGTGTCTATGGAACCGCTTCATCACACACACACACACACACATAGAATATACACACGATTTTGAAATTACTTAATCAACCCATTGATTTTATGGGATGCCCATTTTATCAAATTGAAAACTAGGCAGAGTGCCAAAAAAAAATTCTCAGCTTCGACGAGGTGTTTGGTTTTGCAGACTACTTGTTTTAAGAGGTTGAGAGATAACAGAAAAGGGGAGGGGGAAAGCGAGAGAGGAAAGGATAAGATGTTGGGGATGTGTATTTTTTCAAAGGGCTCTTCAAAAACACTTGTCCCACATTGGCTAGCTACAAAACATTTTTACTCTTTTTATGTGTGAAGGCTCTATGGACTATTGTATAGCTAGGCCTAAGAGAGGCCTTGTGCGCACACGGGATGGGCAAAGGTCCAAGCCAATTTGGAGAAACTGATCCGGAAACCAATTAACTAGGTGCGCATTGCGAACCTCGCTTGCAGGGGGTGCAAAACTGCAAATCCCCGACTTTGGAGCTATTTCAGAGAGAGAGAGAGAGAGAGAGAGAGAGTAGGACAAGGGTCAAGTGATGTGAAAAGTGGCTTAAAACAAGATCGTGTTATACAAGGTTAATAATTAATAGCCATTTTCACTTTTTCTTTTGTTATCATTTGCACTTTTTAAAACCCTAGTTGATGAATTGGTTTCCGGTGCTGCTCGATGAATGGCCTGCAAAATAAACAAGACTAGGGATACCGGTGTGGTGTTAGCCAAGTCAATCGATTTGTGGAGTGAAGTAAAGTATTGCTCAAGTAATTTGGATACTACCTTCGTTAGTAATCTCAGAGTTGTATTTATAGGGATTCGTGGTAGTGAGCCCCGTTAGAACTCCTTGCTAGTTGAATTTATCCCCTTGTTTCTTTAATGCATGAGGTCTCGTATTCCTGCACGAATTTGGATGAATATTATATATCTTTAGTGGAGCAAAGTTTCATTTTTTAAAACTCAAGTGAAGGCTTCTGTAATTATAAAAAACCTCAGGGGAGCTATTTGGGATTTTATTCGAAGTATAAGGTCCCTCCATGTTTCGACCTTTTCAGTCAATCCATCTACCCTCAATCTCTAGCACTCAATCTTGAGTTTGCTATTTCCAGTGATCTATCTCGATTTTCATCTTCTTCGCACCAAATTTATTCAGGTATGCCACAATCTTTACTCTTTTCGTGTTACTCGTAGTGTTTAGATGTAACTCTTGAAATCTTCGCACCAAAACTTTCAAGGACTTCATGTATCTTTTATTAGTTAACCAACCATGGAGTTCTTGAACGTAGTAATAAAGAAGTAGTCCTTCAAAGTTGGAAAACGAGTTTAGTTTCTGACGTTGATAGTGTTTTAAACGAGTTTCAACCCCATGAGGTATGAACTAGAGATTTCTTGAAAATATAAATGGAAGTCGATTATCATACAAGTCTTGTACTTCAAAAAGCGTGCGTAAAAAAGGAAGTAGAGAATATTTAGTTTGTGACGTTGATCGTCTGCTTTCCTCTACGCGAGAGGAGTCCGGGAGAGTTACATTCCATGACCGGCCCTGACTTTTCAAGAGTCCAATGTGATTTTACTTCTTATGTGTTGCTCGAGTAAAATATTACTAATAAAGAGAGATGTCAACTTTGTAAAACAAAATTACTAGCAGTATTCAAAAGATCTAAATTTCAAAATTATGCATCGGTAGACCTGTCTCAAAAGTAAAGCTGCTCCATTGTTTTTTGAAAGTCAATCTGCTATGTGCATTAGGTATTTCTTATTAAAAATTATTCATCATTATAGAATTTTGAAATGATCACTTACTCCCTCCAGTCCCAAATTGTCTCTTAAAATTAATTTTTAAGATATCCCGAATAGTAAAAATGAACAAACAAATTAGGAGAGAGGGAGGGAGTGGTCTTTGATCTCTTCTTGTTCTTTTTGCAGAAGCTCAACTCTCTTTTAGATGATTATTGTTGCTGAAAGGTCAAACAGGTGATTATAGCAACAAAAAAAAAAGGTTCTAAAGGGTGAGATTCCGACTTCTAATGATTTTAGCATATGCGCCTTCATTGCCTCGAGTTTTCCTAAGACTATATATAGTCGTTATTTTAAGTGTTATTTGCACTGGGTCATAAAATTTATGGTGGACCTAAAATAAATTCAATAAGATAACGTCACAGTTAGATTATATTTTGACATGAGTGGTAAACAATGCCATGGGTGTAAATCTATATTTAACGTGTAAATTGATATATATATATATATATACAGTCCTTATCTAGTCCGGGATCCCGGATCCGGGATTCATAGTTCCGGATCAAATTTTGACGATCCGAGCCGTCCAATGTGTTCAAAAGGTGTTTTCCAAGGTCCACGCGGGAAATCTTCAAAAAAAAATACCGGGAAGGGCTTGATCCAAGCAGTTTTCGCAAAAATATATATATACGCTTTTGCGCAGTAGCCAGGATCAAGCCCTTCCCGGTTTTTTTTTGAAGATTTCCAGCGTGTTCCTTTTAAAACACCTTTTTAACACATTTTTTCCCAAAAACAATTTTTAAAAGCATCAAAACACCGAAAAGGCTTCAATCCGGGATCCTTGAGCGATCGCGGTGTATATATATATATATATATATATACACCAATGTTCCCATCCACTACTCTTACCATCCACACCATCCACACTTTTCATTTCCCGATCAAATTTTGATGATCCCGTCAATGTATTTTAAAAGTACGTGTTTTAAGTTCTTGGGAAATCATCAAAAAAATACCGGGCAAAGGCTTCATCCTGTTTGCTATTTAATCGAGCGCACCCTTCCGGTATTTTTTTGATGATTTCTCATGTGGGGACCCTTAAAAACACGTTTTAAACACATTGGACGGATCCGATCATCAAAATTTGATCGGGAAATGCCTTGTCCGGACATTCCCGGACCGTGGCTATCCCGGATTGGAACCGGACTGTATATATATATATATATCATTCGAGAAATTTAATTAGGCACCTGTCTAATTGAGATTTGTGTGAAGTGGCTCAAACACTGTTAGGGGTTGTTCCATTACCAATAAGTATTTTTGCTTTTTCTTTATTTCAAAAAGTTAGTTTTGCGTCAAACTTTTCACGTCTTTTGATTCATCTCGACAAAAGAAATAAAAAAAGTAAAAAGATTATGAGAATTAACCAAATTTTTTTCGACATATCCAACCAAAAGCCACATAAAGTCAATTGAGCTAACCTAAGTTGGCTTTTGGTTAGATATTTGTCAAAAAAATTGGGTAATTCTCATAATTTTTTACTTTTGTAATTCATACTCCCTCTATCCCAATTTATTGGGATCGGGGTGTGCATGCCCTACAACATCGTAGGACATTATCGGGGACCATCGAATGTGTTTTTAACAGTCTAGATTATCTTACAAGTAAAATAAGTATTCTAAATATAAGATAATGTATGAATTGCAATCAAATTCACCGGTCTACGGGGCGACCTACGGGAAGTGCACTACAACACCCGCAATCCCCTCTGTTATTCCAAGTAATTAGTGAAACATGCACTTGTCATATTTGTTCATTGTCTCCTTTTACCTTTTACCTTTTAAAGCATTATCATCGCATGTACTTCCAAAAAGTAAGGTAAAATTGTAAACTCACCAATCTTAGCACATTACTTTAGAACTGGTACAAGAGAAAACATTATTTACACCTACGGTGTAAACCAAAGTTTTCTCCAAATAAATTGCATTACGCCATGTGTCCACGTTCTACCTTTTGGGATTACTGTTTGGACACATGGTGCAATGTAATAGATTTGAAGGAAACCTTAGTTTACACCACCAGTGTAAAGAATGTTCTCCCCGAGTACATACTTTTACTACAACAAAAAGTGACAAATTGGGACAAAAAATTGATCTTTCTTTGGTGGAGCATATTTTTATTTTTTGAAACTCGAGAGAAGTCTTCTGTAATTATAAAAAACCTCAGGGTAGCTGATTGGGATTTTATTCAAAGTCGTAGATTTTAAAGGACTTCGTGTTTCAACCTGTTAGGTCAATCCATCTACCCTCAATTTCTACCACTCGATCTTGAGTTTGCCATTTCCAATTGTCTGTTTGTCTCGATCTTCATCTTCTTCAAATCGAATTTATTCAGGTATGCCACAACCTTTACTTTTTTCGTATTACTCCATGTGTTAGATATTACTCTTCAAATCTTCACACCAAACTTTTAAGGACTTCATGTATCTTTTATTAGTTAACCAACCATGGAGTTCTTGAACGTAGTAATAAAGAAGTAGTCCTTCAAAGTGGGAAAACGAGTTTAGTTTGTGACGTTGATAGTCTTTTAAACGAGTTTCAACCCCATGAGGCATGAGCTAGAGATTTCGTGAAATTACAAATGGAAATCAATTAGTAGTACAAGACTTATAATTCAAAAGACATGCGTATATAAAAAAGGAAGTAGAGAATTTTTTTAATTTGTGACGTTGATCGCCTGCGTTCCTCCACTAGGAGGAGTCCCGGAGAGTAACATTCCATGGCTGTCCCTGATTTGATTTTTCAGGAGTCCAAGGCAATTTTAAAAAATAGGGGACCCTTCGATCTTATGTGCAATGGCAAAAACAAAATTACCAGTTCTCCAAAAATGTAAATTTCAAAATTATGCATTATCGAAAGGGCAGGCCTGGCTCAAAAGTAAAGCTAACCAATTGTTTTTTCAAAGGCACAAGTTCGATTATCGGGAACAGTCTCTCTACTTGCAAGGACCAATTGTGTACATCAATATACTTTGTGCAGTGGCCAGGTTGTAAACGTCAATCTACTTTGTGCATTAGGTATTCCTTTTTATAAATAATTTGTCAATATAAAATTTTGAAATGATCACTTAAAACTTACGATATTTCTTGTTTTAGCACAAAAAGTACTAATTATGCACGTATAAGCCCTTTCAATCAATCTATAGCAACATACATCTCCATATCTTCCTTTCGCATGTAATTTTATAGACCTATATTTACATTACGGAGTACTCAACTTTTTGGGACCCTCATTTTAAAAGAATTTGGAGCACAAGGAACCTTTGCTCCGTAAATAAGTTTCATAACTCACGCGTGCATGAGCGGGAGCGCAAAGGTGAACATGTCTTTTAGCCACATCCTAAAGTACTAAAATTCACAGAAGTTTGGATTGAGAGTGCTTGCGACCTTGTATTGTATTGCAAATGTTGTTTCCCCAAGCGTAGGGTTAGGCCGGCGGTAGCATGATATTCAGTAAGACCGGGTCGAATCCACAGAGACAGAAAATAAGTATCTACATATAAAATAATGTATGAATTGAAATCAAATTCAACGGTCTACAGGGCGACCTACAGGAAGTGCACTACAACGCCCGCAATTCCAATTTATTGATCCCCTCTGTTATTCCAAGTAATTAGTGAAACATGCACTTGTCATATTTTTTCATTGTCTCCTTTTACCTTTTACCTTTTAAAGCATTATCATAACATGTACTTCCAAAAAGTAAGGTAAAATTGTAAACTCACCAATTTTAGCACGTTACTTTAGAACTAGTACAGGAGAAAACATTTTTTACACCTACGGTGTAAACTAAAGTTTTCTCCAAATAAATTGCATTGCACCATGTGTCCACGTTCTACCTTTTGGGACCACTGTTTGGACACATGGTGCAATTTAATAGATTTGGAGGAAACCTTAGTTTACACCGCCAGTGTAAAGAATATTCTCCCCAAGTATATTACTTTTACGACAACAAAAAGTGACAAATTGGGACAAAAAACTAATTGGTCTATCTTTGGTGGAGCATATTTTTATTTTTTGAAACTCCAGAGAAGACTTCTGTAATTATAACGGTGAGCATGGACACTGGATTGGTCCGGTTTTATAATAAACCAAGAACCAAACCCTTACCGATTATGAATTTGGAGGACCAAAGCAACGAATCAAACGAATCCAAACTATGAAAATATGGTTTGGTTTCGGTTTTGAATCACAGTTCCTTTGAAATTGAGATATCATTTTCATAAACAATTTAATGTACTTAAAAATTACATAGTAAGTTAACCCATAATTGTATTAAAAACAAGTTCAGTTAAATTCACCTTAAGTCACTAACATCAACCAACTAAAAAAGAGTAGAAGTTGTAATTAGTGAAGAAATACGGCCTATGTGATAGAGAAATAGATTCGGAAATTATTTAACGAGTAAAAAGATTAAGAAATCAATTGATCAAGTCCAAACCATGCAGTTTGGTGTGTGAAAATCATACAAATCCGTTACCATATATAGAAATTTAGCGATTTAATCTTGGAAGTGAATGAACATGGTGGTGGAATGAAGCATAAGATTAGGAAATTCGTAATTGACTAGGGAAAAAAAGTTCATTCTGGGTAACTAAATTTTTTTTACATATAATACTATGGATATATGTGAAATTTTAAGATCTCTTTCACTCCAAATGTGGCGAGTCGATTAAACTGCAAAAAATAACGAACCCAACAATCTTAATACTACAGGAGAATGAATGAGTTAAAAGCTTATCTCCCCTAAAGAAACAGGTTGTATCGGGTCTGTTTGGGTATGGGTTGACTCATATTCGACCAATCCATTTTCCACCCACCAATGGCCCATATTTTACCTATAACACGCATCAACCCACTTAAACCCAACCCAATCGCCCATTGGGGTAGAAATTTCCAAATAAAAAGTTGTATAGGGGTAGAATTTTCAGTAACCCATTTACTTTTTCTTCCAAGGACTAATTGTGTCATGTATGTACATGTTTGCGGGTCATGAATCTAGCCGATGTTGCCCCCTTCTCTCTCAATTTAATTCATTAAATCAGGGTTAATTATGGTACACGTGGGGCCTACACTCATAATTGTATGTGGGCTACATATGTATGTAAGGAGGCTGTAAATGGTTGGAGACGAAATAGTTGTCCATGTAGCATTATTGTGTTTTTTTTTTTTTTTTCGGTTGTACAAAACTCTAGTTTATTTTGCATAGGTATGCCTTTAAAGCTGTCTTGGTGTTATTTGATTTTCCATAGGTAGTTACTTGCAGTTAACTCGTGATCTATCTGTCATAATTGTTACGTTCTAGCTAAAAGAAAAAAAAAATGGTAAGACAGTTTATGATTTATACAACACGTAATTCAAGGCAATAACATAAAAATAAAAGCATTAGAACCTCTTGCATCTTGTAAACAAGCCGAGCCGAGTTTTGTAGTACTCAAGCGCGTCTCATTTACTAAACGAGTCTAAAAATTGAGCTCAAGCTCGTCTCAATCATAAACGAGGCGAGCCATAAACAAGCCAAACCCGGTTAAATTACGAGCCAAGTTATTTTTAGCCGAGCTGAACTGAGCTTTTGAGTGTTGAGCACTGCTCGTTTACTAAACGAGCTGAGTCTTAAACGAGCCAAGCCACGAGCTCCTCGCGGGCAGCTCGATTTGTTAATTTGTAACCCTAGGATCAATCATAAAATTTGACTATTAATTGTTTCTAATCAAACTCAAAACGAAAACGTGCAAAAATAAGCACAGGATTGTGTTAGGTAATCTGTGTAGAACTACGCGTGCAATAATTAACTGGAAAAATAAATCAAAAAATTTTCAGGTTGCAGAATTTATGCTAATGAGATTCTGAAACCGGAAGAACGAAATTAAAACTTGAAATAGAAACGTAAAAAAAAAATTGATCGAAGCTTGTGCTTGACAATTTCCTTATGACGAAATATGCCCTCGCTATGGTGCTATGAGTATATTAGCACCCGTCTCCCAGCATACAACAATATCGCATTATAAAAGTAGCCCTACAATCTACAAGTCTGTTGAATCAAAATTGAATATTGAACTCTTTCTCTCGAAAGGAAAAACAGCAGAACAATATAAAGAATAATGCAGTAGGAGGACTGAATTTTTGGAAGAAAAAAAGAACAATGTGGGGGGATGTTAAATAGGCATTAAGAGGAAATGTCCGAATAGCAGCCGGCCAAAGAGACGCCGCTCTTTGAAATGGTTCTGACCCAAACAACACATCCTATTCTATATGACCAACAATTCGCAACGGACGAGACCTCCTCTTGATGTAATGTAATGTTTGGTTGAATTTATCATATCATCTGTTATCACAATAATTGGGGGTATGGGCGGGGATGAATAGGGGACAGAGCTAACCCTTTGGCAATAATGCACAAAAAGGAAAAGATGCCACTGAATCCGTATAACCAATTGATAATATGAGTAATATGGTTAGAGTATCTCCACCCCTTTATCAAATCCTTCACCAAAATCAAATTTGAGTAAAAAACACTAAAATCCACACTCCACTCCTTCACCAAATTTGGTTTTACTCAAATGTTTCACCAAATCTGCTCATCACCAAATCTAGAACCAAATTTTCGAGGCTCTTTTTTTTGCACTTTTATTTATGCTTTTGCCATTTAGTGGTGTGGATTAAATCTCCACCGTTCAATTTGAGTAAGGGTTGGAAGGAGTTATATCAAATCAAGTTTTTACTTAAATTTGAGTAAAAATTTGGATAAAGAGTGGAGATGCTCTTAATACAAATCATATTTTTCCGACAAATTGTCCACTAATGGAATGTCAATCATTGCCAAAACCCAAGATTAATTATTTCCTGATTTCAGGGTATTTGTTTAGTTACTTATTCCCTTAATGGAATGAAAGCTGAATTTAGTAAGACAAGGCTTATGCCCTATTGTATGAAATTCAGATGATTATATTATAACAATAAAAAAGAAGAGTGAATAAACTCGGATAAGAACTAGTGGAGAAAACTATGATGAAACTGTTACAAATTTTTCCGGCGTATTTTACGCGAGTGCTTTGTGCATATAACGCAATATTTGCCTAGTAACGCAGGGGTGTAAGATATTCGTAGAGAACGATTCGTACATTTTTGTTGTATGATATTCATATTTTTTGGGTCATTAATTACGTACGCATTTTTTTGGGTGAAGGTACGGATAAGACTGTACAGTACATCCAAAATCGGTACACATTTTAGCTACTTAAGTATTTATTGGTATTAGTTATGCATTGTTTAAAAACATAGATGAAAATGAAGAATTGTAATTGGAGTGATTAGTATTGTTCTCTATACACACTTTATGAGTACAAATTTTTATTTTGAATCTTCAAAATGCAGATTTGGATTGGAGACGAAACTGATTGAAAACAGTTTCAACCATGGAGTCTTGTGTGCCTCGACGAGTCGAAGAGATTAGTGCAAGACCCATTTTGATCGGATCGAGCAGCACAGAGCTCTCATGCACCGTTTGACTGTGGCGCGTTTACACGGGAGTATGATCTACTCACTTGGAGTAATTCACGTAGAAGGCTGAAAAATGGTCCAGTCGGCTTTCCCTTATTTGTCCAGTTGGCTTTAATTTGACTCGGCAGCATCTGGTTGCACAATATTCCCCTTGTCTAGGGTATGTTTCTTAAGGTGTTTTTTGAGATTTTAGAATCGTTTTCACTTCGACTTGCGCATGAGTAGTCAGTTTTTCCTATTCTCGACATTGCAGATCAAACCTCGCGCTCTGTTTTCAAAATTTCGACCTTGAAGTTGCTGCATTGTCCGCTTTTTTGTGCGTTTTCTGCAAAGGAAATTGACTTAGGTGGAGTGTATAGACCTTTTATGGATGAAATGTCTTCAACATTGGTGGGGTGGAAAGAAATTTTATGGCCAAAATATCTAAATATTCTAAAAATATTTAACAAGAACAAATCAAAGAAACTTTCACCAAGATATTCAAGTTATGGGAACTTTTAATATTAGGGAAACTTTTAGTGGAGTATTTTAATTAGACGTTGTAGATTTTTTTTTTTTTTTTCAATTTATGCACCTGTTTTGAAAATGTTTATTAGGGAATAATACTGGTAGAAGAACTTATTCAGTGTTCCTTGTTTAGCGTTGTTGTAGTTTCCTATTTTCTAATTTCTAGAGTTCTTTTATTTCCTTATTTTGTTTATTTTGTTTTGTTTGGTCTCTTCTACAAGTTATAAGCTTACTCGCCAATTCTTACCTTATAAGCTAAGCCTACTACTACTATAAAAGGGTGCAAACATTTGGGCAAAATCATTCGAATAAATCAGTGAACTTTCTTGAGATCTATATTTCTTTTTTTTTTTGAACTGGGAGATCTATATTTCTTGAGCGCAAGGTTTGTTCAATCTTTTCTTGTGGATCTAAGAGACCGTCTATTAAAACGATATCTAACCACTCATCTATTAGAGCATCACTAATGGTATACTCAAATGTGAATACTCAAATGTTGTCACATCACCTTTTGAGTATTCATTTAATGAGTTTCTAAAGTTAGCAATATATATATGAAACTCTACAATGATTCATTTTTGTCCATAATCAAAAGAGGAGAAAATGTTGACAGTTTTGAGTATCCAAGTTTGATTATTGGGAAAAAGTTGGTAGTTTTGAGTATCCAAATGCCAAAATTTGAGTATTTATAAAAAATGTTCCTAACTTTGAGTATTTATCCAAATGCCATTGTGAGCCTCTTTGGAGTATCTAAATGCCAAAGTTTGAGTATTTTTCTTTTTGAGTATTTTTCCATTTATCTAGTAGAATGATATATATAGTTTCTCTTCTGCTACGACTGTGCGTCAGTTGTGTCTTGTATTGTACAAGTGCGAGGACGTATTTTGTATATGCATTAATCAAAGGGTAAATTTCACTTATACCCCTAAGGATAAAACCCTGTGTTTTAATGTTCATTTCACCATTTCCCAACCAATAATTGTTTGACCAAACATGTGATTTAGCCAAAATTTAAAATTGACTGATATTAACAAATCCACCCTTTTCGATAATGGAATTAATAAGAAAATCTCTCAATTCTCAAATTTTGGAGTTCAAAGTAATGAATTTGTTCTTTCTGACCAAAACATTTAATAAATTTTACCCTATTTACCAAAACAACTCTTTTAATAGGTAGCAAAAAGTCATTTTGATTAAAAAAAAGTGGGTGATAATATGTTTTTTGTTAGACTTTTTATAATCGGGAATGGAGAATTTTTAGATATAAGTAACTTTTAGTTTATTCCGTCAAGTGTTTACAATTGCCAACTTGGGATATTAGTGAAATCCACATACAAACCAAGCACAAGGAATTTATTGTCATTTCTCATATGTGAAAGGGTATCCGTAAATAGGGAAAATCTAAGTGGGCGTCAGAGAAATTTACCTTTAATCTAATGTTTTAAGGTAGTTTCACACTTCCCTTTTGTATAACCACACTCCATTTTTGTCCTTTCATATGTAAATTTACAAAATTAACCTTTCATTAGTATACTCTTCTACACTTGGAACGACAACTTTCACATTGCAAGAGCATATGAAAGTTGTTAATACTTATATTTTATCACTATTGCGTGGTCTATAAGACTGCGTTAGTTGTTAATACTTATATATCAATAATCTCTCCCAGCATTTGTGGGCTAATTTTTCTGGTTTTGTTTTGTCTTATTTTTAGGAAATGATTTCACTTATGGTGTTGTCTTTTATGTAATTATTAAGTGTCAACCAGACACTCGAAAAAAAAAAGGGGAAAAATTATAATTTACGGGGAAAGCATTTTGCATCAAAACAAAGAGCCTTATTATTAATTGGGGTACTGATAGAGCCGCTAACTGGACTTATTACCACTCTAAATTCAATATTTTCTTCTTCTCTTTTCATCAGCAAAAAGAACGCATGCACGTGTCTCCAATTATGTTAAACTCTGATTTGTTGGGTCCCTTAAAGCTAAAAGGAACTAAAATACACCAATGGACATAATGCAGGGAAAATATTCTCCCAAAAAAAGTAAAATCAAAATCCTGAGGTGGAATATTTTACTCTCTCTCTCTCTGGATTGTCGAAAGGGAGTATTTTAGCTAGAACTACGTAATTGCTCATGTTTTCTTTTAATTTACTATTTTTTTCCCGTTTGTTGCAGATACAAAGAGCTTTATCTTCTCACATTTGAACTGCATCACGTAAGCTTCTTACTTTCGGAGTATCAGAAGAAATAACTCCCTGCCTGGAAATGTGTACTCCTCAATGTATATTTGACAAGTTGGGAGGTCTAGCCTTTGATGAAGCAGTCAAATCGGGGAAATATGTTCTTCACTATGCAAAGAACCTCAAGAATTTGCAAGATGAAATGATACATCTCAACAATCGTAGGGAATGTATCCGTATAAAAGTTTGTGAAGCTATCGACAGCGGCAAAGAGATCATGCCTGATGTAAAAACATGGCAAACAGAAGCGGACGGTCTGAAAAATGATGTGGATAAACTCATGGAAGAAAGCACTGCTATGGGAAACATGCATTGCATTGCATGCTCATGTCCTAACATCAAGTGGCGTCACCGGTTAAGCAAACAAGCAGAACAGAAGATACAAGATGTCAAGGAACTTACTAAGAAAGGCCATTTTGAAGAAATTGCACATCGTAGGCCGCCGCCTCCTGAACTGGAAGCCCTATCCAAAAATTATGTTAATTTCGATTCTAGAAGACCAATCTTCAACAAAATTGTGCATGCATTAGAAGAATCTAGTGTTAACATGATTGGGGTTTATGGGCCAGGAGGGGTTGGCAAGACCTCATTAGCATTGGAGGTTGCGGAAAAAATGCGACGTGATGAAACTTTTAAACAAGTCTCACGAGCAACTATCCCTAAGGGTCTAACAGTGGAGGAAATTCAATCACAATTGGCTGACGGCTTGGATTTCAAATTTGATCCCAATACAGATAAAAGGGAATCAAGAGCAATTCAGTTGTGGAATAAACTCACCAACGGGGACAAATATCTCATCATATTGGATGATATTTGGGAAGAGTTGGACATTATGGCTATTGGTATTCCTATAACAGATGTAAACAAAAAATGCAAAGTTTTGTTAACATCTAGGAATAAAGATCTGTTGTTGATTAAAATGAAAGTCGATAGTTTCGCAATTGGAGAGCTACCGGAGGCAGAAGCATGGGGCCTATTTAAGAAGAAGGTGGGAAATTCTTTCGAGTCTGACCCAGAAATAGATTCTATAGCACACGCTTTGTGCAAAAGATGTCAAGGGTTACCGGTCGCCATCAATGCGATTGGCGCGGCATTGGAAGGTAAGTTAGTCCATGTGTGGAAGGATGCACTCGTTAAGATGGAGAGGTACGAGCTTATGGACATTGAGGGAATTAACCCAAGTGTTTGGGCTTCTTTAAGATTGAGCTACGATTTTTTGTCCCCGAATGCAAAATCTTGTTTCTTGCTTTGTTGTCTGTTTCGTGAAGATGCCGAGATTCAAATCGGCGACTTAACAAGACATTGCCTGGCAAGGAGATTGCTTTCTCGAAACCCACGCACACTAGAGGAAGTAAGAAATTCTGTTTGTACAGTGATTGATGCCCTCAAATCAGCTTCTTTGTTGTTAGACGGTTATGATGAAAACTTTGTCAGAATTCATGATATCATAAGAGATGTTGGTATCGCAATTGCACGTGAAGAAAAAGCATTTTATGTAGAACATGGTGTTGTTCATTGGCCAGAGAATCCTATTGACGGGCCTCCGTACTCGGCAATCTCATTGATTTCTGGAAGAATTGAAGCACTTCCGACTAAGTTGACATGTCCAAAACTCCACACCTTGATGTTTGAGAATAGCAAACTTCTAGATCTTGAAGTTCCAGATGAGTTTTTTAGCGAGATGACCCAACTTTCAGTGTTAGTTTTAACCGGAATGCGTATGCAGCAACTCCCATCATCTTTTGGGAAATTGGCAAAGCTTCGGATGTTATTTCTGATTGAATGCCACTTGGGAGACATATCTATACTTGGGGATCTAAACAAAGAACTTGAAGTGCTTAGGCTACGGGGCTCTATTATCAAGGCGTTGTCACCAATTAGTGGACAGTTGACTAGTCTACGGGAGTTAGACCTTGAAAAATGTGAGTTGAAGTATCTCTTCTCCCCAACCACTGCAAGAGGACTTGTCCACCTGGAACAACTACAAGTCAGCTCCTGTATAATCATGGAGGGAATAGTTGGATTTGAAGGTGATGGAAATGAACACGTAGGTGAGGTGAAGTTCGCTAAACTGAAGCAACTGAAATTGGAATATCTACCAAACCTCATAAGCTTCTATGCAAAAAAGGAGAAGACACGAACAACCATGGGAAGTTCTTCTACGAATGCCCAACCTCTTTTCAATGAAACGGTTAGCTTTATCATCATCCTTTTATTTAATTTACTTGTGTATTTAAACTAAGGAATGAGTTGAACATTCGATTTAAATGCCACATTGACGATAAGCCGATACGAGATGACTAGTTCAAAAGTTTGTGTAAAATAGTGCAGGCTTCTTATTATGAAAAAGGAAAAAAGAAGGGAAATCCGTATGTATCCCTAACTTTGTTCGGAGATATTGTCTCTCCATTGACTTTCACCATGCAAATCTTTGCAGTAGGGGAAGAAAACAAGACAAGATTTTAGTTATCAGCATAATTTTTTCATAGTGGGGATGTAAACGGGATTTTATGATTACAACAACAATAACAAGACAAGATTTTAGTTATCAACTTAAGTTTTTCATACTGGGGATGTAAATAGGATTTTACGATTAAATTAAGTCGGCCGTTGTTTTATGAATTTGTTTGGGTGAAAATTGAAATAAATATAGAAATAATATGGGCTATTGATTTGAACAAAGGAAAAGGGAAGGAAATGATTAAGTACCCCAAAGTAACCTCGTTGTCGTTGACGTAAACCATACAAATTCAGAATGCTAACCACAAGAATGTGGGACAAGACTAATACCATTGTCCGAAAGAAATGGAATAATAATATAAACCAATGTCCTATCAATAGAATAATAATAATAGCATAACATTTTAGAAATCACTTGTTGTTTTACGTTGTCCACCATCATTACATTTGGACACTATAACACTTTATTCATTTCGTAGCATTTGTTTGTTTGATAACTTTTCATGGAGGATTCCCCAATGATTCGTATATTAAACTACTTTTTCAGGTCATTTTCCCTCTCTTGGAGGTATTGAGACTTCAAAATTTGGATAACATAATAGAGATTTGGGACAAGCAATCAATTGCAGTCTTGAAAGAACAAGGGTCTTTCTGCCAACTGATGGATGTGAACGTCCGGAATTGTGAGCAATTGACACATGTGTTTCCGTCCAAAATCCATGCACTGTTAAAGAATCTAAAAGAGCTATGCGTAGGGGACTGTGGAACCATGAAGGGAATAGTTGAATTTGAAGGAGACATAGATGAAGATGGACTGAAAAATGAGTTATGTTTCAGCAAATTGAGTACTTTGAGTTTGGGGTATCTACCACACCTTGAAAGTTTCTGCACCGAATTGAGGACAGCCGGCACAACCAACGGCAATGCAACTATCCTCGCACAACCCCTTTTTAATGAAAAGGTACGTTTTCTTTATCATTATCCTTCTATAGTTTGAATCTTCATCTTTAATTAGGGTGACATTAATGACTGGTAGTTATGAAAGTTACCCAGAACACTTTTTTCTTCTTCTTGTTTTGGTACCACAATAGAAGCATGCCACAAATTAAACAATTAGCCTTTAGCCTTTAGAGACATCCGGAATGGTAATCTTATAACTTAAATTAAACAATTAGCCTTCTAATATTTTGAATCTGGGATTTGTAGTCTCCCACCACAACAAAAGAATGCCACAAATTAAACAATTAGCCTTCAGAGATCCTCATCCGGAATGGTAGTAATCTTATAACTTTGTCACTACTCGTTTCCTTATTTCAATTTGATTTCCTTAGCCAAAATCTAATTTGTTGATTGATAGAGGGACCCAGCTGACTAATAAGTAAATGGATTAGGTGTATTTGTATACTATATATATGGAAAAAGAAAAGAGAAAGAGAATTGAGACGTGGGGAGACCAAACTGGTTTGCAATATGAATGAAAAAGTTGATTCATTATAGAGTACTGTCAATCTTCTTTTCCAATTTGCGTCTGTTTGGAAGGGGACGAAAGCAAGGCATGATCATAAATTATCTAACTTTCGTTTTAAAATTGGATAGGCTATTGCAGGAGAAGTTTGCTGCTAATGAATGTCATATGAGTTAGTGACATGAATGAGACACATAAGCGATATTAATTTTGGATAAGAAATGCATTAACATCTACACAAACATGTATATATTTTGGCTTTAATTATAGAATGTTTTTTTAAGAAAATTATCAACTACCTCAGAAGTTATTCTAATTTTATTCACAACAGATCCCCAGCTTAAGATTCCTTGATGGAGGTTGAGATGCACAAGATGGTTCGTACTTGACCTTCTTCCTGGCTTTGATGTTGACCACTCTCTAAGGTCTCATTCAAGTCCGTAGTCCCTCGCCCTGTTTGTCATGATTTTCGATTGATAAACAATAAGCTTCTAGTCCGGAATCCTAAATGGATATGGCTTCAAATTAATTACTATACATATACATATATTCGTGTACCTGTTGCATTTCCTAGACGTGTCTGACACGGATATGGGGATTAACTAGGCGTGTCGGTGCCACATGAGAATTTTAACTTGAAAAGGTTTTGTTTGCTGAAATGTTAAATTTTTTTGCCCTTTTACAGAAAAAAGAGAAGTTAAAACATTCCTTGCTACCAAATTAATCCAATAGCAGTTTACAACTTCAGATACATATTTTAATGATTTTTTTTTTTATCAAATAAAACTAGAAGCTTACCGAGTTATAACTAATTAATAGGGTTGGTAGCAGCAATAGGTTTTTGAGTTACAAATCGATCAAAGAACTCTTTTTGAGGTTTTAATTTTATATATGACTAATGTTGTATGTTAAAAGTAGTCGCAATACATCACATACATTAAAAGTTGCAACAAATATGTGCGCAAAACTTTAAAATAGAAGAATTAAAGGTGAACGAATTGAGTCAATATGTCCTCCATAGCTCTTCATATTTTGTAATTCAGTCTACTCGAAATTGGAAAAGGACTTAATCCGCAAGTTCTAACCGCAACTAGAGTCCCAAATCAAGCTAAATTGCATTTATCAAGTAAATTTGACCAATACGGTCAACCATCCAAGGAAATTTTAATGAATCAATCAATCCATAGCGAAAGATTTTTTCACAACGGAGACACAATTCCTCGTTCGACCAATTCAACGTGAGAAATTTTTTCATGTTTGCCGTTTATTGTTCGAGCCAGTACCCAAGTTTTTTAATGATGGTAATTCCTTTCCTACAGAGGATTGGCAAATGGTGATTAGGGGTTTTGGAATTCGATTAAGAGGGATTTTGGAGTTCAATTGAGGTGTTTTGTGGTGGCAGTACTGGGCTTCCTAGGATTTCATTGGAGGTGGTTTGAAAGGGGTTTTTCGATGTCCGGCGGGTTATAAGAGTACTAGTTACACATATTTTCTTCGAAATGGGGTTTTTTGGTGGCCGTACCTATTTAGCACAACAATTTTTGGGAGGACTTGGAAAAATCTACCTTTTTGTTGGCAACTTGTCAATAATATTTTGTTTTTCGCTTTTGTTTTGTTTTTTTAAAATGTGTCTTCAAACCTCTCAATGTATTTCTTATCCTATTGTAATGATTTCATATGGAAAATGTTAACGCCAAAACTGTTTTTGATTGTGCCAAAACTCCAATGCATAAAATGCTTGTACTTATGTGCAATGTACATGCTTTTTATGCATTGAAGTTTTGGCATAGTAAAAAATAGTTTTGACATTATCACTACCCTTTCATATTTGTCTAATTTGACGCCTTGTTTTGGAGGGATGGTTTTCATATCGAAAGATATACACATCTAACTAATTTCCTTTTATGTAATATGTACTAATATTAATTATGATTTTTTAACCGTATGGCTTGGTAGAATCAATAACGGAACAGGGAATGTGGGGGGACTGTTTTAGCCTTTTAGGCTTAATTTAGAGGCTCTTTTGGGGTTGTTTCGAGGCAGCAGCATGGCGGCAATAAGTATTTGGTTACCTTCAAAGCTTTTGGACAGTGTTTGGTCGTGCAGCTTTTGGATGGTGTTTGGTCGTTCCTTAATGAAGTTAGCTCTTTGCTAATGGCATTTAATTGTGGTTAATTTACCATATTTACTCATCTAAAAAGATTTTCATTGGGGAGAGAGAGAGAGAGAGATTTCTCTTCTAAGATTTCATCAATTCACACATTCTGATTTTGACGTAATCTAAAAAATTCAATTTTTGTAAATTTATCAATTTTGACAAGTGTACCATACCCAATATATTAGGTTATCATTTTTCCCTATTTCCTAATCTGATAATTTTTATAGTCATATACGTACACCTGCAAAATTGTTTTACAAACAGTTTGGAAGCTTTTGATTGAATCTTAAATTGGTACGATCAATATATAATAAAATGGAAAGTGCAACAAATATATATGGTGTGTTCGAATATCCATTCCAAGAGCTCTTGATGTGCACAAAATTTGGAATTTAGAAGAATGCAAGGTGATCGAATTGAGCCAATATTTCTACCATATCCCTAATATTTTGAGACTCGAATTTGGTGCTTCTAAATAAAGATGGATTTGAGCTTGATTGGACCTCATTGTTATTCAATTGCTAATGTATGTGTTGTCGAGATCTTTGCAGGTTGTTTTCCCTTCCCTGGAAAGGTTAACTATAGTTGGTCTGCCTAAGATAAAAGAGATTTGGCCGTACAAGCAACCACTCCCAGAACCAGGAAAAGAAGCTGAATCCTTTTACAAACTGTTGTCCGTTTGTGTTTACAGTTGTGAGCAATTGGCGTATGTATTTCCCTTTTATATCCTTCGTCAGTTACAGCATCTGGAAAAACTCCGGATAGGAGATTGTAAGGACCTGGAGGTGATAGTCTCAAAGGAACTGAAGGAGGAAGAAGTGATCCACAATGATATTGTGTTCCCTCAGTTGAAGACTATGCAACTTTGGTGGTTACCTAATCTCAAAAGAATTTGTAGTGAAACGCAAGTTTTCTTCTCGGACAAGGTAGAGTGTTCCTTACCCTCTTTACTTATCCTTGCCATGAAACGAACATAAGAGTAGGCACACAACTACAATCCTTGAGTTTGATTGAAACTGGAAAAAGACCCCCAACTCCCTCGCCTCCAACAAAGATCACAAAGGGCTGTCTGAACTGGTGCAACAAAAAAAAAAAAGGCATGGTATAACAAATTCTATATTACGAAAATCTTAATTTGGAGGCTGTTGTGTTCCTTAACCAAATTCCACGCTGTACAAAGTGATCTCTTCGTAAAAAAAAAAAACCGTAGTAAATTGTAGGAACCAAAAACTCCCATAAATCAATTACATTCACCGAAAAACAAAGACCCAACGCACGGGAATCCATATAAAAATAAAAATAAAAACCCACTCTGTTTCCAATGAGTTTTTCATATCGGCCGACTGGATTACCCAAAAACAAAAGGCACAATACAACAAATTCGGCCGACTGGATTACCGTTACGAGAATGAAAACACTGGATGTGTTGATGTTTTAGTAACTAACAGAGTAAAAACAGGGGATGTGTTGAGGTTTTAGTAACTAACAATGGTTGAAAGCTCTTCGTCCCTCAAAAAGTTCTGCTGCCTTGCAACAAAAGCCTCCACAGTCCGCCAGAACTCTTTGCCACTCATTTCCTCCTCTGCATATGAACTCACCACCGGTGGAATTTCCCGTAACTTTTCAGTCGCCGACTGCCTCAATTGCCTGCTCTGTTTCTCACCACCCCTGTTTATGCTCTGTTTTTCACCGTCCCGGTTTAAATTCTCCAATTGACACCTATATATTTTTCTTTCTGTATAGTTTCGATCTGTATCAGGCGTAAATTTAAATGATACACTAAACTATCTATGGAATTTTTATGAGTCTGCGAATCCGTAGCCACTATGACTCCTTTGACTAACCCAAATTGATATTTTGTATTGCAATTTGAAAATTAGTTCTATGTTTATGATAAATATTGATGGGCATGGAGTGTGTCCTTAGATTTGGTTATATAATGCCCCTCCATGCGATCACTCTAAAATTAGACTTGCGGATGCAACGACAAATGCCATAAAAGATTTAAGTAAAACCTTCTCTAAATCCTAGAAAGGGTGAAAAAAACAGTCTAACAAGTTGTATTAGAGCTATAAGTCATTTGCTTATTTACACAATGTCACATCCACGACCAGCCTTGAAGTATATTAGATGCATGGTGCAATGTTCAATAATACTTAAGTGAAATTCTCCCTAACACAAATTGATTTAAGCATAGTTTGTGGAAGATTGTCAGAAAATTACAATTTCATGCTTTATACAACTCTATGATGTTATTTTTGTCTACTATAGGGAATGGCTTAGCAATGTTCCTACTAGTAAAATTTCTGCTTATAACATTCAGTATAAATGATTAACCTATATGAAGACAAGTTTTTTTTTTTTTTTTTTGTGTATTATGTATAGTTAATCTAAGGACACGTGTACTTGTTTTTGAAATGAAATATATTGACTTTTTTCGGTGCCACCCTCACCTCCAAATCCTAGTTTCGCCATTGTCATTAACACAAATTAGTTTTAGGAGGGGTAGTGAAGAAATGGTCGGACAATTCCAATGTAAAACTTAAAGTAACTTTGTGACGTTTTATCTTTCCTCTATAGGTTTTGTATTTGTTCACAACCATGTAATATAGCAAAATTGGCTCATCGTGGTACAATGTACCCATTATCTTGTAATCCTTTTAGGAGTTGATGGAGTGGATCTTTAGCTCCTCCTATTAGAAACGCTAATTTCAATTAGCATAAATGATTCAATTAGTTACTAACGATTTGATAACATCAATTTTGTTGTAGCATGCATTCCCAGCGTTGGAGGAAATACCACTACCCGGTTTAGAGTTTCTCCGAGATGGGACTTCTACGAAAGAGGTATCACTTAATAAACACTTGTCTGCTTCAAATATTTAATTTTTTTTATTAGCTTCTAAGTTTTCCACTTGTCTTTGGATTAGGAATGTGGTACAAGTGGCAAAGAAAATGACCATAATGGTGAAGAAGACTGAAGATCATCATAAGGGTACGCCTACATAAGTGAAAGTTTGGTTACTCTTTTGCTATTTTTGTATAGTTATGGGTTGTTCATGAAGCAAAGAACCTCTTTGTTTCTTTTCTTTTCTTTCGTCTCCCCTTAATTGAGTCTAATAAAAAACATAATCATGTCACTTGATTTTATTGAAGAATTATCATAATTTGCAAGTATACCCTTTGGCCTAAATTTTTTGGTCTTTTTAATCGAGTCTATTTGGTTGTTTTTTCTTAATTCTTATTGGTTTCGGATAAAAAATTTGTATTAATCATTTGTTTTGATGAGAAAAAATAGAAACTTGTAATACTATACCAGAGTTGAAACGAAATTAAATAAAGACGAAAAGGTTTGAAAATATAAAAAAGACAATATTTTAGTGTCATTAGCATTATCTTACATGAACTCTTTCCAACTTTAGTCTATATTTTTGTATTTTTCTAATTCTTGTTGTCAAGACATGATGTGATGTAAAAAATTTTGACAAAAACCTAGCTAATCATTAAATGATAGTGACTGTCTTTCCCAAAAAGTAAATCAGTCCAAATACCCTAGTTCATATGATCAGTGTAGTAGGAGATGCTTAAGAAGTTTCCAGAAAAATTCTAAATGTCCATCTCCAAATTCATAGTAGTATAAAATAGTTGCAATAATTTAGTCTACAATGGGTTAGTCTATAGTGTGGATGGTTATAAAATTTCCCTTTCCACCAAGGTGTTTTCTACTTCTATTGTGTCCTAAAGTGAATATCATGTCTTATAGTTTCATAGATGATTACAATCAATATATTTTGTGCAACCTCCAGGCAATTACTTGCACTACTATAATAACTGGAGGCTGTATGTTGCGTTCAAAGTTGTGGGGAGACAAAACTGCGTTGGAGTAGCCTCATGCATCCAAAGAGTGCAAAACTTCTTGTTCCATTTAATAAGTTGAAGACGCATCTGATGGTGATGCTTTCTCTATTTGGTGGGTAAGAAGAAGAATGTTTTCTAATTATCAAGTTTGTTTGCGTTTTCAGCTACAATCGCTTTATTAGTTTCAAACGTGAGCTTGACCTCACATTGGAAACTTGTTAGTGTTTCGTATTCGTATGTTTATGAACCTTCTTGTGAGGGTTGCTTCTTGGATAACTATTTTGCAAATTGTATCTCTAATGATGTTTGTGAGTTGAATTGTAATAATAAATGTGGGATGAGTTCTATGATTGTAATAATGATGTTAGTGAACTTGTGAACTTACCTTAGAAGCTTGGTTTATGCTTGGATGATTGGTTGAAGGTGAAGTAGTGAGATTGATTAGCTTTGGTATAGCTTTCTAAGGTTAGTGGGGCTGGACTTGGTGTTTAATTAGATCTCTATCAATGAAATATGGGTTTTTTTGGGTTTGATGAAAAGTGGGTTTTGGTTGTTTGGTTGATTAGGAATGGGTTATGGAAGTTGACGAAAAAGGTTCCTGGAGGAATTTTGACAGAGTAACAGCTATCTCTGATGAATGGTTGATCCTCCTCAAAACAAGGCAAGAGGGGGGTATTTATAGAGAGAGTGTGTGTGATTTAGTTTGCTTAGGTGTTGATTTAGGGGCCAAATTAGGAACCTAAAGTAGTTTTGCAACTACCTGAAGATTCTCTGCCAAAAATGGCTGAGAATATCTCCCTTATGATCTTCCCGCCAAGATTTAACTTTTGAAAAACGCAATCTAGAGCACGCTTTGGGAGCCCAAAGGAGCTTTGGGCGCCCAAAGGGATGCTTTTGACGCAGGAGCTTAGCCTTGATGACATGGCAGCTATGTGGCCGCCGTGCAGATGACGTGTCTTTTAGTCTAAAGTGTCTTTTTAGCTTCTAATCATGTTTTTTATTTATAGTCAAAGTATTTAGAGTCAGTCTTAATTGGCACAAATAGGCATGAAGTTAATTTCATTAATCACATTGTTTTTAGGTTTATATTAATTATTGTTCATGCATCTAGATAGATGTAGGTAGTTGGAAGGTCTTATTGAAAATTGTCTAGCATTTATTTTTAGTCTTGGTCTTATCTTGTAATACCTATTTATGATGAAAAAAATCAAGAGTTTGAGTTTATGAATTATTGTGCAAGTGCATCTTGCTTAGAGTGAGTGATTCCTCCTAATCAAGCGAGTAGTTTGGTCGCGTCGAGTAGCATCCGCGATTAGTAGCGTTGAGTGGCATCCGCTACCCCTGGTTGAGTGGCATCCCGGGACTATTCCTAACCTCGCAGGTCTCGGCCTGCATCAGGTGCCCAAAGGGATGCTTTGGGCTCTCTTGGTTTTTTTTTTTTTTAGGGGGTGTTTTAATGGATTTTGGCGGGGTTTGGTGGGTTTTGGTAAGGTTTGGTGGATTTTTGGGGGATTTTCAAGAACTTTTCCAAGCTCCAAAGTGCCTTTATCAGTCCATTTTCATCATCGGAAATGCCATAGATTTTCTGAGGTTCAAATTGGAGAGTCTACAACTACACAGTCGCAATAGTGGAAAACAAGCGTATTTCACAAAATAGGGTGTCCACCTTTACGCCCTCAACTTTTGTTGCCCTCAAAGAGGTTCCCTATGATGAGTTAACAAACCTCTCTCCTTTACGGTTCAATCAATCTTAGTCACATAATCCTTGAATGTCGTTTGTTCGCGCTCTCAATTTTCATTTTGCACTACTGATCTCGTGAACTTTAAAAGTTTGAGATATTTTTCAAAGACACCTTAACGCTTACGTATGCGCACGCAGACTAAGCATTGCATAGGTGGTTCATATTTCACTACAACAAATACGGCTTTTCATAACATTAGAAGATAGCGTTCTTTCAAGAATGTTATAATAGACAAACAATTATAGCGTTGAGTGAGAAGAAGCTCAGGGAACACCCCGCCCTAAAGTTCGATAGCGTTTCATTAACTCTTCTATAACGTTCCACTCTTCAATAATATGTTCTGCCCAAATTATAGGCGCCAAGTTTGGAGCCCTAAATCGCACCCCCCTTGGCTGAAAATTCTAATCCGTTCTACAAAAAATATGGGCGCTTCATTGTTTCGATCATTTCGTGCGAACTGGAGCAAGGTTTCTCTAGTTGTGCGAAACACCACTACGGAGCGATTTTCTTGTATTCTAGGGTTTTAGTCTTTGGAGTTGCAGGTTTGTTCATCGTTCTCCTTTTCTTCTACTGTCCGATCTATCAGCCTCTATTTCCTTGCTAATCTACCAATTTTCATCATTCTTCTCCCTCGTTCAGTTATCGAATAAGAAATCAAAGCCTTATTTCAACATATTGCACCAGCAGATGCAACCAGCCAGTTCGGAGGGTCCTCACCAGGTTTGATTTTGATTTTTCCCTTAATTCTTGCCCAAATACAAGGGTTTGTAGGGTATTCTAGGGTTTTGTTTTGATTCATTCCAACATATTTGCTGCTGGGGCTTCTGTGTTGATTGATTCAAAAAATATTGCGGGATTTGTGTTGATGGATTCCATTCTGGTAGTGTATTTTGTTCTCTTCATTGGACATATTAGATTGAGCTTATCGATTACACTTGTTTAGATTCTGGTGGTCCACTGTTAGGAATTGAATTTTAATCAGAATGAATTGAAATATAACTGAAAGTACCATTACAGAATAATGTAAATTGAAATATTGATCTCACTTTTTGGGTATACCTATGCCTAATCACCCCTCTTGATTTTTTGTTCTGTCTTCCAGATTTTTTTCTGTAGTTTTGTTCAAAAATGCAGGGGCTATTGTATGTCTTATCTGCATCCTAAGGCTCAGCCTTGAACAAACTGCTGTGCCCTAGGAGTACCCTTAGACTTTTGTTCAAATATCATGATAGATCCAAATACTTAGACAATGGGGTAATCCTTGAACGAGAAGGAAAAAAACTAAATAATTCTGAAGAAAATGCGTGCAATATATCCAAATATCGAGGCTTTAGGGTTGATTAATTTATTTCTGTTTGTTTGCTTAGGAAGCTGCAAATGGATAAGCTAGCACTTGTCTGATTTCAAACGAAATGTATCATTGTACTCCTTTTTTTTGCATATTAGCTTAAATCTTAGTACTTGTAATGCCGTATTATTATTTGGTGAATGGAACAAGGTACATGCAAAAAGAAGCTTACTTAACAAAAGATATTGTAGGAAAAGCAAAAAATTGGAATCACGGAACCAACATTAATGTTGGGAGAGCTTATCAGTAGCTCTTGTTATGAAAAATCTACTACTCCTTTTAAAAGAGCGAAGAATAAAAGTTTTCCTACATTTTTTGAATAACCTTCCAGCATTTTTATTTTACGTTTGGTTCAACCATGTGGACTTTTCCATTTGTTTATCATAAAAGTGTATTGCATTGCATCCTTTTTCCCTCCAGCACTGGTCATGGACTGCCTCCAACTACAAATAAGTAAGCTTCTAGTGTTACTGTTTCTTTTTGCTTATTATAAATGCCCCGGGATGCTATGTTCATGTGCCGAAAATACTGAACATTGCATTTGCTCCTCCAAATCTGCCTTGAATAGATGGTAATAGACTGCTATGTGCGGAGTGGCAAATTCCAGCCAATGGTTGTTTCTCTAACTATTCTTCATTGGGTTTTCATTTCCCAGTTAGGTGCGTAGAATGTTTGACATAGATTAGCCTATCTTTGCATGAGTTTTGATGTAGTTTAGCAGTGATTCTATTTTGATCAAGTGGGCTATACCTCTTTGCACGTGTATGGTTCTGTTTTTTTGTTCAAATGAATTAACTATGTCATAAAATATTTAAAAGTGAAGAATAAATGGACAGTTTGCAACCAACACAGCCGCTACCCTAATTTAAGGACCCATTGGATTAGATTCTGGTGCCTAGTCAGGGCCCACTTGTCCCTTGAGGATAGCACTGCTGTGGTGCTAGAAAGATGGTGACGGGGAAATGTATCAATTAGGCAGGCTCATGCTTTATTTAGTGAAGTGATTAATATGTCATTTTATGGATCAATCATCAAAGTACTTGCTTTCCTTGTTCAGGATATGAATCAGGAAAAACCTATGTAGCAACTGATCACCACGGATCTTCATGGCGTGAAATGGCCATTTAATCATGCTTTTTGAGGTATTGGTTTATCAAGGTAATGGTTTTTAGTCAATTTTTCTTTTATTCCTTATCATTCAGCTGGGATTTAGGAAAAGAGAGGAAGAAAGAACATCTTTGTTAAGTCATTGAGAGTCTGAGACCCATAACATGGACTACGGAGTAACCCTTACATGATCAGATATTTGCAGGTTAAGAAAAAAGTTCTAATACTGTCTTTGAGAATCTGAGACCTCATTTCGCCTATGTATGAAAAAATGTGCAGGAACAACCCAAGAGGCATTTGCATACAACAGGTTGGAGTAAATAGGTGATAGTATAGTGGAAACAGACAACTCAGACAAGCTTTATGATTGGCTTTGATCGGCTAGATGACAAGGCCATATTCTGTGGTGATTTCGTTTTGCTGCTATCCAGTTAGTAATGCTTACCTTCTTTTTTGTTGACTCGAGCTTGAAGTTTTGTGTTCGTGACATGCTTGGCTTGGATCGTGGAATATGCAAGTCATTCTCGAGCTTTTATGGAATGACCCCTCTATCCATGAGCCCATCGAGCCAAACACCCATGTGCTCAAGCTTGACTTGAATTCTTAACCAAACAAAATCCCTGATTGAGCTTGGCTTATATTTTTTTTTAAATGATCTTGAACAAGCCAAAAGATGAGCCAAGTTTGTAAAGTTATTGGAATTGATGGCAAGTGGAGCTTGTTCACTCTTTACTAGAGGAGCTTGTTCACTCTTTACTAGAGGTGCTAGTTCACTTATATCTTCAATCATTTCAGAAATGCCGAATCTGTCCAGGGTATTTTTCTGGGGGTCCCGCGGTTCAGTATATTTTACAAGCTCCTCTAGTTCAGAGCATCTTGTTTAGTAAATCATGAACGACCTTTCTACAAGTTTGAAGCATCAACTTGATGCTGCTCCTTTTACTCTGGTGGGTTTTCTGATTTTTCCAAAATCTGTAGGTTCTAATACCATTTATTGTTCTAGAGTATGTTAAAGTAAGTTGGTTGTATGAATGAACACCATTTATTTTTCGTTATAGCCCCCTGAACCGTGCATGAAGTTACACTTTTCAGTCTGTAGTCCCAGTTCGGTGAAAACATGGTTAATGGAATGTCCTTTTTTCCCCTCAGTTGAAGATCTGTTGCTGGAACTGTAGAATAGGGAGCTTGAAGTTACAAATTTACTGAATGAGTTTGATGTTACATGTTATGAATTTTTTTTGTTTGATGGAATGTGATATTGTAGTTGCTGAAATTGGGAAATTAGTTACTGAATTTGCTGTGTCGATGGAATGGTTATTTCGGGAGCCTAAAGGTATGTTGGTCGCTGTTAAAAGACTTAGAAAGTTGTAGATTTGATTTCTACGGCATGATGTGGCATTCATAGTTTTTTGAAATGAAATAGTGGACTTGGATTCTAAGTTAAAAGAAGGGGCAAAAGTAAAGTCGTTGAGAATGTGGTAAATTTATGTAGGTTTTGCTTTGTGACGTTTGGATATTTAGAGCTTGCCATTAGGTTTGCTGATTTTGAAAGTGTTTTGACTTTTTCAAGCACTTTAGCTATCATCAAGATATTAATCTTTTGCTTGGCTGAAGTTGATTTGATTAGAAATTGTTAAATTTTACAATCTGAATGTTTTCTTTCCTTGTAGGTCTTCAAGTATAAAGAGAAGATTGATGTTTTGTCACTTATTGTGAAGATGGAGAATCGTAGATTATGATCTTCGCCGCTCGTTGGAACTTAGTTGAACCATTTTCCTTGTCACTTCGTTTTCTTATTTTGTGGTATGAAAGACATGTTGGCTACTTAAGTTGATTTGATTAGAAATTGTAAAATTTTAAATCTGAATGTTTTTTTTTTCTTGTAGGTCTTAAAGTATAAAGAGAATATCGATGTTTCGTCACTTTTTGTGAAGATGGAGAATCGTAGATTATGTACCGCCGCTTGTTGGAACTTAGTTGAACCGTTTTCCTTATCACTTCTCTTTTTGCATTTTGTTTGTAGTTGGAAGCTACTATTTTTTTTTGCATTTCTTCTATGTGAAGTAAATATGTATAGTACTTGTGTTTTAGATTAAACACCATTTCAATTTTGTATGGAATTTGGTGAATGTATTCTCGTTGGATTCATAGCAATATGATAAATTTAGATTTTGTACCAAATGAGTTGATTGGATGCTATTGATCAGGTCAAGGAATTGAAATAAATTTGCAAGAATGCCATAAAAGAGTGTCGTTTCGTATATAACTGAAACCTATAAAAATGATAACGTTCAGGAAATGCTATAATAGAATGTAAAGAGATAACGTTCAAAGAATGCTATAATAGATTATAAAGAGATAACGTTCAAAGAATGCTATAATAGATTATAAATAGATAACGTTCAAAACATGCTATAGTAGAGAAGCATTTCATAACGTTCAGAAAATGCTATGGTAGAGAAGCATTTCATAACATTCAGAAAATGCTATGGTAGAGAAGCATTTCATAACGTTCAGAAAATGCTATAGTATAGTAACAGTTCATAACGTTTTATGAACGCTATCAAAAGGTTGAGACTTTTTATAACATCGGCTAACTTAACGTTCTTAAGAACGTTATGAGTTGCTTTTGATAGCGTTTTTCGAACGTTATAATAGGTGATTTTTGTTGTAGTGTTTTCTGTATAATTTCTGCCAAGCCCACTTCCCATCTCTACAATACAATTTTGGTAAGATTGGACTGTGTGCTTTAGTGGGCTCACTAAATGGCCAATCTTTACAAACATGTACCTGTCACATTACATGTATCGATCTGAATGTGTAACATTTCTCTAAGAATAATGACATTGCAAATAAATCAAAAGATATTGAGTTCCAATTTAACTTTTTTTTTTACTGTGAAGAGTAAATACTACTATACAAACATTCGATGTGCATATTTTAAAAAATAGTAAAATTGAGGGTGAAACCCAAAAAAAAATGTCTAGATAAATAAATAAATTGAAAGCTTTCAAAGTCCGCTGAAACAGTATCATTCTGGTTTGTATTCTTGGATATATACGTGTTGTCTCATCTCGGTTGTACCACACAGATAACGACCTCTCATTGGGTCTCTTCAATAACATGGCAGAAGTGAACTCCATTGCAAGGGTTTCTCTATTATTTAAGACAGTGGAACCCTCACATAACTTCTTCTAAGCCACAACTCATACATAACCATGTGGAAAGCATCATACTCAATTGGTTCACTGTGCCACTGGAAATGTCTCCTCACCTTTTCAACATTCTTCAAAAGCCTCAAGTACTCCTCACCCCCAACACCTTTCAAAATCTTCTTCATCAGTGGAATGTCCCCTGTCTCAACAACAACAGAAAAGCTCTTCCAGTTCAAGATATCTCCAAACGGGAGGTCGTAGTGGTCGGCTAAGATCACGGGGACGCAGCCGTAGTACATGGCGTCGCCTATTCGGGCAGTGTTGACTTCGAAGCCTTTGACGTGGAAGCAGAACTTGCTCCTTAGAAACTCTGTTGCGTATGGGGTCTTGAGGCGGCCAGCATGGGCGAAGATGTCAGTGTCGTTTCGCCATGTTTTGACGAGGTATTGTCGCGTTGGGCAGTTATTTGCTCCGGCAAAAAAGGCCAGCCTCTTCCTGGATGAATGTGATGCTTAGAAACTATTTTTCAAAACAAAATGTTGCATTCCTTGCTAGTAGACTAATGTGTGCACAAGCTGGTCCGAAAACCTTAGTTATAAAGGGAGGGGGAATAATTATTTTTGGGTAAAATGATAAGAACTTCGCCGATCAAAAAAATGGGGGTGGGTGTTGTCCCTAAAGGGACAGCATCCATGTTGTCCAATCACAGCCATCCATGCTCGGCAATGGACTGCTCAGATCACATCTTGTCCAAACAAATCCGAACCATCCATTGCCAATCAAATCTGAGTCGTCCATCACCGAGCACGGACGGCCATGCTCGGCCCAACATGGATGTTGTCCCTATCCCGAAAAGATGATAAGAACTTAAATCCTACGTGACACCACTAAGCGAAATTCTGGAGTCACCGGCCAATGTGTTTCGGGATGACTACATTGTTTCTTCGTATGATAAAAAGGTCTAATTAAGAGGAAAGGAATTGAGGTTAATATCATTTGTAATCTGAGTAGTACCTTTTTGATGGTTCAACTCGTGGAGGATTCCCTTGTCTGGGCCAAATCTGAGGCAGTGGAACATCCTTATGAGCAACATACCCATTCACGAAATAGTTTGAAGAGCACACCACTTGAATGGAATTGTCCTTAACTTCAGCAGCCTTTCCCATAGCTATTTTCCCAATAGAATGACAGGCCACATAGAAATGATCAGCCCCACCACTCCTATTCCAGTAAGGGTATTTATGTCTAACATCATACATATAATCTCTCACAAAATTTGGGATCCCACCCACGCCAATCCTCTTGTCATTCCTCATGTTTGTAATTGAGAAGGGCAAGAAGAAGAAGTCTGCTTTGGAGGGGTCCTTTGTAATGAAATGGCTTTTCATGAGGGCTTTTTTGAAATAAGCTTCGCTGCGTAGTTTCCCCCTGGTTCGGAAGACTCCGGTAGGAGCACATTGGCGAAGCGGTCTTTTGGGCTATGGGGGTAAACGTAAATTTTCAAACTTTTGTTCATTTCCCTGTAATTTTCCGAAAACATGTCTGATCCGTCATGGTACACATCGTTCTCGTTGTTGGGAGAGTTTTCTGAGCCATTACAACCACGATGGATAAATAGAAGTCAAAATTCGAATGGTTCCCTTAAATTTTCAGCTTTAAGAAATCAAAAAAAAGAACAACTAAATCACCACTAGTTAACATTGCACATGCGACAATAAACTCACAATATCCAACAAAATATCTTAGAAATCCAAAAAAAAAAAAGTTTGCATACCTATTTGACCGGTTGGAACTTCTTCGTGCAATCGACTCTCAGTTCCTTCACTTCTATTGTCTAAGGCATCAGGGGCTACATCATCAACTTCGTCTGAAACTTTTGAGATTTGAAATTAAAGAACATAACTCTAGTGGCTTTGGGAAGGAAGAGTTTTTTTTTTTTGGTAAATTGGCAAGTGAAAGTTGAACACCATGCCATGACTCTGTGATGCAGAACCCTTGGCCAAAGGGATCAAAACAATATACTAGTTGAAGGAGTATAATTTTCATCTTAGGATGCCCCATTAATACAGTGTGCAAGTCTACATTATGAAGCAACTTTGTACACTTTTGTGCTTAGAGACATAGTGTTTTTATTTATAAGCTCAATTTGCAAATGCTTCAATAAGCTTACAATTATAAAAGTGTAAGGAAAATCAAAAACAAAATGTAAAATTTTTGTTCGATTCTACCATTTTTTGCCTTTTCTAGATACCAAGAAGAGTGACAAAATTATTTTGTAACGCTTTCACATAATGCTTTTATATGTAGGTCTATGTTGTTTTTTAGTTGGTTATCTTACATTTCCAGCTAGAAGAACTCAAGAAAAAGAATAGTTTCAATCACCACCAATTAATTTTCCACATGCTTCAACAAAGTTAAAAAATGCAAAAGTAAAAGGAAAATAAAAAACAAAAAGCAAAATATGGTGTGTACCTATTGGAGTGGTTTGACTTTCTTCTGGCAATTGAGTATCTTCCCTTCTATTGTCCAATGCATCAGGTGCTTCATCGTCAACTTCAAGTAGACAAATATAGGAGAATCAATATTCATGAACAAAACTTATAGTGGGTGTGGGCCGGAAGTGAAATATAGTACCCTGAATCACTCTACGATGTGGAAGCCTTGGTCAACTGGATTACGGGAAAGCTTATTTTCATCTTAGATCGCCGATTAATGTAGTTAGACCAAAAAAATTACATACCTATTTGAGTAGTTTGACTTTCGTCTTGCAATCGACTCTCAGTTCCTTCTTTTCTATTGTCCAAGGAATCAGGAGCATCATCATCAACTTCAACTGAAATTTTTGAGATGTGAAATTCGGAAAGGAAAATTCTAGTGGGTACAGGAAGTTAAAACTTAGTAAAAGCAAAAATCAGAGCAAAAAGCCCGTACGCACCTACTGGAGTGGTTGGACTTTCATCTCCCAATTTACTCTCTGTTTCTTCCGTTCTATTGTCCAAGGCATCATCAGTGACTTCATCATCGACTCCATCTGAAATGTTTAAAATGTGAAATTGAGCAAAAGAACTTGTGGTGTTTGGGAAGTCGATCGACGGGATTATGAGAAAGCTTCTGGCTGGATATAAAGTTTTATCGTAGGACATCCATTAATGCAGTATAATAGGTGTACTTTGGGAAGGAACTTTTGTGCATTTGCTTGTTTAGTTTTTGTTGATTAAGAAGTTCTACCTTTTGACACCTCTCACACGTGAAAACTCAAATCAAGAAACAAAATTTGCAAACCTATTGGATTGGTTGGAACTTCTTCTTCCGAATGACTCTCGGCTCCTTCTGTTCTATTGTCTGAGGTATCGGTGACTTCATTATCAACTTCATCTGAAATATTTGAAATTTTGAATTCAGCAAAAGAACTTGTAGCGTGTTTGGGAAGTGGAAATTGTCCAAAAACGAAATTCGAATACCTATTGGATTGGTTGGAATTTGTTCTTGCAATTGACTCTCAGTTTCTTCCGTTCTATTGTCTGAGGCATCAGTGACTTCATCATCAACTTCGTCTAAAATATTTGAAATGTTAAATTTAGCAAAAGAACTTTAGTGTGTTTGGGAAGTGCGAATTGACAAAAAACAAAATTCGCACACCTATTGGATTGGTTGGAACTTCTTCTTGCAATCGACTCTCAGTTTCTTCCGTTTTATTGTCTGAGGCATCAGTGACTTCATCATCAACTTCATCTAAAATATTTGAAATGTTAAATTCAGCAAACGAACTTCTAGTGTGTTTGGGAAGTGCAAATTGTCGAAAAATGAAATTCGCACACCTATTGAATTGGTTGGAACTTCTTCTTGCAATCGACTCTCAGTTTCTTCTGTTCTATTGTCTGAGGTATGAGTGACTTCATCATCAACTTCGTCTAAAATAGTTTAAATGTTAAATTTAGCAAAAGAACTTCTAGTGTGTTTGGGAAGTGCGAATTGACAAAAAAACAAAATTCGCACACCTATTGGATTGGTTGGAATTTCTTCTTGCAATCGACTCTCAGTTTCTTCTGTTCTATTGTCTAAGGCATCAGTGACTTCATCATCAACTTCGTTTAAAATAGTTGAAATGTTAAATTCAGCAAAAGAACTTCTAGTGTGTTTGGGAAGTGGAAATTGTCAAAAACGAAATTCACACACCTATTGGATTGGTTGGAGCTTCTTCTTGCAACCGACTCTCAGTGTCTTCCGTTCTATTGTCCGTGGCATTAGTGACTTCATCATCAACTTCGTCTAAAAAATTTGCAACGTTAAGTTGTGCAAAAGAACACCTAGTGTGTTTGGAAATGCAAATTGTCGAAAAACAAAATTCACATACCTATTGAATTGGTTGGAACTTCTTCTTGCAATCGACTCTCAAATTCTCTCGCTCTATTATCCGAGGCGTCAGTGTCTTCATCCTCAACTCCATCTGAAATATTTCAAATGTTAAATTCAGCAAAAGAACTTCCAGCGTGTATAGGAAGTGAAAATTGTCAAAAAACGAAATCCGCATACCTATCTGATTGGTCGGAGCTTCTTCTTGCAATCGACTCTCGGCTCCTTCCGTTCTATCGTCCAAGGCATCTTCGGCTGCATCATCACCTATGGCTGAATTTGGCATGAGAAATTCAAGAACAGAACTTTCTCCGGGTTCGGAAATCGAAATCTGGATCATTGGTTTCGTGGGTAGATGCTTTACATGATGTTGATCATCGTCGTTTCCATGTAGATTAATCATAAGTCTTGAGGTAGAAGTGATGTAGAAGAAGATTAAAACAGAGGCGAGCAGAGCTAAACTTGTGGGTATGAATATCAAGCCTTTGAAAGAAGCCCAGGGCCGCGGTCGACACAGGAAATTGAACAAGTATACAGAAGCAGCCATGGAAGGCTGCAATTTTAGAGAGAGAGAGAGAGAGAGAGAGATGAGACTGTTTTCTTGAGAAATTTGTGTTCTTCTTTGGAGGGTCTGTTTTGTCAGCTTGATAAAGTCATAATTTAGCTCATGTCATGCATTTTGAATTGTTATTCTGAGTAATGACCAGTTTTGGCTACGCTATCCCATTTAGACATTTTGTGCAATATTTTATCCAACTGTAGTCATAATTTAGCTCATGTCATGCATTTTGAATTGTTATTCTGAGTAATGACCAGTTTTTTTTTTATATATATATTTTGTGTGATTGATTCATATTAGATGTCACTGTAGTTCGGTGAACTTAGTCCTCCGGATTAATCGATGTGTCTGTAAGTTGGCCCGGACACCTTGAGTAACATAAAAAAAAAAAACGTTACATGAGATGGTTTCCAAAATACATATGGGATACGAATGTGGTCATCATACGCAGGGGCAGAGCTCCTCGGTTCAGAAAAGAGAGTTTATTTTACATTAATAGATTAAGCATGTACCGGTATTCAAATAACTTGATTTTTTTTTACACAAACGATGCAAAAAATAGCATTTTAAAGAATCAAGTCTTTCTTTATGGTTTTACAAAAAATAAAGCCCAAGATGTTTCGCTAAAAATACACAAAAATACAAGTAGACTTCCGTCAAACAGCGTCACTGTCAAACCTAAATCATGACTCCACCACTGTTCTTATGCCGCCACATTATTTGTAATTCGCCAACGAAAAAAAAAAACAGAGGAAAAAAAAGTAAGAATTTTTTAATTTGCAGGCCATATACTGTATTATAATCTCGATTCCGTGTAGAGGAGGTTGAAAATAACTACAATCAATAGAATAAAAAAAACTGAGAATACTTTTCAAAGTTCTCTGAATGAACGTAGACGTTATACCCATGGGTTAGTTCTGTCGGTTGATAGATTGTTTTCCCACACACTTGACCAAAATTCACTTCTTATTTTTTGGGCGCAAAAAATTAATGTCCTATAATCCCCTAATCTCGGCGTGATGGCCTGCTTTTAACCAGACTGGGGAGGGAATTAGTCAAGTTGCGTAATAAGCTGGCCGAAACACCTCTAACCGTCAAACCAAAAATAAATAAATAAATAAATAACAACATAGATGTTATGCTAGTCAGGTACAGGAGCCATGCATTCAGACTTCAGTGCTCTTGGAGTGTCACTATTACATGCTCCACCACCTTATTTTCGCGGGGTTCAATTCTTAGTTCACGGAAATGTGTAGTAGATAATAGTATTGGAACAGCACGTGATTGGGCACAAGACCACCATATATATATATATAAAATGGAAGAGCTTCCCATCCAAACCACAAAATGCGGACCTAACGTTCAGGACCCCAGCTCTTTTTTCGATCATCCGATTTAGATGTGTTTAAAACGTGTTTGTAAGATCCAACGTGGATTCATTAAAACAAATACCCGGGAAGGGCTTGATCGGATCAAACCATAAAACGTGTACATGTGCGCTTTTATGAAAAACGCCGATCAAGCCCTTCCCAATTTTTTTCAAATCCTCGCGATGGACCTTAAAACACATTTTAAACACATTAAGCGGTTCGGATCACAAAATTTGGTCCGGAACTATGAGGTGTGGACGGTCCGGTCATTTTTGTGGTTTGGATGGGAAGTTTTTCTTTATTTATATATATATATATATATATATATATATATATATATATATATATATATATATATATATATATATATAAAAACTTCACATCCACACCTCCCGAAAATAAGAAAAATTGGTTTTTTTGTTTGCAAATTTTTTGGAAAATCGATCCTCAATGTGTTGAAAGGTTTTTCAAAGGTCGCGAAAATCTTCAAAAAAATGGGAACTTGATCAGTGCGTTTTTCGCAAAAATTGTATTTATATATTTTTGCGAAAACTGCTTGGATCAAGCCCTTCCCGGTATTTTTTTTTTGAAGATTTTCCCGAGGACCCTTGAAAACACTTTCTGAACACATTGGACGGATCGGATCGTCAAAAAAAAAATTTGGATCAAAAGTCCGGATAAGAAGTGGAACCATATACGGAAAATTTCACATCCACACCTCCCGAAAATAAGAAAAAATTGGTTTCTCACAAACTGTTTATAGATCCCTAGGTAGTTGGCACTCCTAACAATTTGCAGGTCTTAAGGTCTATCTCAATTCAATACATTCTTTTATTCTGTAGTTATTTTATACTGATTTATTGGTCATATGACTTTTCAAGAGTTTTACTATTAATGGGTATTTATCACTTAGTTAACTGGATCCAGGCTGCCCCTTTTAGTGCGGAATTCGAGCCGATGATGTCGACACTAATGACTCAGATTTCACCTTGACAATATACAGCTCGGATCTCCCAAGTATACAAAAAATACACAGCTCGGATCTCCCAAGTATCGAGATGAAATCAGAACTGTTAAAATCGCTTCTACCAGCTCGACAGCTCGGATGCCGCACAACATAGTCACCTACAAAACCATGTTCCCACGTAAACTACTATAAATGAACTAAGATAGAGGCAAGTGGTGGCTAATTCATGCGGTAGAGCTTTTGAATGTCTCACACTGCATCTTGGGATCAAGTCTCATTCCCTCCCCCATGTAATAAATTAGGAATAACGAGAAGAAAAAAAATTAAGACAGAGTAGAAATGTACGAGCAACAATTTATTTGATCATTTTCGTATTAATTGGGATCACAAGGAATTGCTTTTATTTCTCACGTGCAAATTTAGCTTTATATTAATTCAGGCGTATTTCTTCGCACGGATGACGTTCATATTGTAGTCCTTGTCAGAATTGTATGGTCATTGACAATGCCAAGATTAAAAATCTGTAACTAGATGATCTACAAACTTTTATTTGGAAAAAATAGACAAGCTAACTATTTTTGTATAAAATTAAAATGTCCCGATCAAGTGGTTAAGGTTGTTCAATCAACCTGAATTCTTGCGTGCCCGTATTATTCGATGCGGTCTGCACTATGAGCGATTTTGATGGTTGAGTTGCTATGCAAACTGCTTTGTGCAGTCGTTAGCAAAGAAGCTGATTTCATATACAAATAGCTGGGGTAAAACCACGGATACCATCCTTAAAAAATATATTTAAATATCAAGTTTTATTGGCATGGATGAAATTAACACAAAAACTTGGAAAATTCATTAAAAGGAATGCTTCAAGAAGTAATTTTCTTATTTTGGGTAAGCAAAGTGTGTCCCAATGAATTGAACTAAAACGTCTCTAGTCCGTCCGACAGCTCTTTTTCATGTGTTTCCGTGGAATCCGGGGGAAGTGTTGTGCGTCATGTTGTGCGGCAAAACTACGTTGTTTTGCTCATTTTCTTAGTATATCTAAGAGTCTTGTTTGGATAGTTAAGTGTGGGGTTTAATTTTGGGGTTCAAAAACTACGTTATTTTGCTCATTTTCTTGGAAGCTTTGGAAGTGTGCACAAAAATCAAGCAAAATGACGTAGTTTTGCCGCACAACACTTACCGCATAGCACCCACCCCGGATCCGTTTCCGTGAGGGGTAGTGGCCCCAAGAACAAATCACAGCTGAGGGGATTAATCATTTGACCTTGGGATGGTAAGTCCTATTAAGACAAGTCGATAACCACTGCGACAATCCTTCCGGGATTAATTTTGCTAAAGATGGAACTTCATTTAAATGGTTAGAGGGAAACGCAGAACAAAGATTTCCATCACTAACACCACAACCATCTTCACGCAACAAGTTCCTACAAAACTCAAAAAGTTTGGACCGGATTCATCGGAATATTACCGGATTGGATCCGATATAACCGAATCCCATCCTATCAAGCCCGGCCCTGTGGGCAGGCTTGGGAGGCCCGGGCCTGGGGCCCCCCGGTTTTTGGGGCCCCTTCTCGTAGAAAAAAAAAATTTATATATAAAAAAAAATTATATATATATATCTATATAATAAGGGAGCTCAGTGTTTGAATCCCAAACATAAATCTAAGGGTCCAGACTTGACTTCCCTTAAATAAACGGCTGGGATTTGTTTTAACCAAAGAATTAAGGATCTGATTCAGTCTCACAAAAATCAGTGGTCAAGATTGCTAGAGAGATGCCGCCCATAAGGCAGTTACTCCCAAAAATGCGGAACAAAATTGCAAACCCAAGACTCCACAACTGCTACCACCTCCGGACTCCTCTCTCTCTCTCTCCCCCCGACATCTCATGAAGCAATCAAAATCTCGCAATCTCTGGTGTGGAAAATTGAAGGCACAAGTACCCCAAACGGACAGGTACCTTTCTTCCCTCCCTCTCTTGATCAGTCCCATTACAACTTTCAAAAGTCTGGCGTTCCAAACCCAGTTTTAGTCTTGAATATGGAATTTGTTTTGGTGGGAAAAAGTATGCATTTCACATGTTTGACGAAATGACTCACACACACACACACACACACACGTAGCCTGAGTATGTTATCAAGTTTCTTTGATTTCAATTGATCAATTCCTTTATTATTTTGATTATTGTCCTGTGGTCGGCAACTTAAAGGTTATTGATTAGCAATGTTGTTTTTTTCCATTATCCCAAATTAGGAGCAGCAGCCAATTTTTAGTCCATTCCTCTTTCTTCGTGTAGTGATTTTGTATACCTTTGGCTGAAGTAAGTCTGAAAAATGAAAACCAACCGATTAGCAAGAAAGAAAAAGAAATTGAAAACCAAGCCGTTTCCAGAAGTAGAACCCAAAACCTCTGCCCACCCCATGACGCAAATAGAAATGAAGGAAAGATTGAGAAAAATTATCAAATTGCGTACACACTTGCAAATTATGTTTAGTTTTCTGAACCATAAACTGACCAACGTAATATCGATATCTTATAGCATAGAGATAACCGTATTTTTAAGGTATTAGGATGCATCATTGTCGAGTTTGAGTTGGCTTGAAGTTGTTTAAAGATTTGTTTCTTCTGCCTATAATTTTGGAGGTTTCAAGAGGAGTCATACTTGGTTTCTGGAGGAGTCGTACATGTAATGAACTTTTAAAAGAGAAAACATACCCAGAGTTATAGCAGAGAACAACTACAGCATGGATAACATTACTGACTCGATTAATAGCTAATATAACATTTGTCAGATACTTGACGAGCAGACTACTTCAAGGATTTAAAGGAATGGATAACATTACTATTTTTGGCCAGGTAAGAATCTCTTAGTGGGGCTTATCTGCTTGCTCGCTACTGTTTATAGGGGCTGAAGTCCACATTTAATTGTGTATGCTTGGTGTTGTTCAGTAGTAGGGTCTCTGGCCATGTAATACACATTATATACCACTTACCAGGAAAAGAAGAAGGCAGAAGCAATTGCGCAAAAAGGGCAAAAAGCGAGTCACTCAAGTAAGGGAAAAGGAAAAGTCATCTACGCCAATGACAAAGAAATTTGTTCGGTACTATGCTTTTACATTTCTAGAAGAATTTTTATGTTGTTTTTTGGGTAAACGAATTTTTATGTTGTTCGTGTGTCTAATATCTACATAAACAGTTTTTACAATTAAGAAGACTCTTGCTTCCTACAATTGTTAGGATATAAAAATGTAAAACCACAATTCAAATAGAAACTGCCGCATGTCTTGCCAATAAAAAAAGTTGTGCAGTTTCCCAAATGGTTTTGAAATCTTAGGACTTCTCTACTTTAAATTCATCTTGGGTACTCTGTATTTTCTTATTGTGAAAGTTTAAACCATCCAGTACCCTCTCTATTTACAGGTACAGCCTCTCCGAGAAAGAAATGGTGGGGTAGTGATCCGTGGTGAGGTCCACATCAACGCCACCCGTATCCGTGAGGTATTTCTTATCGCGCATTTGTTTTGTCATCTTCTACCAGGAGCCAGCCCTGCTTAATACTCTCATTTTGTCCACATCTCGGGGTTTTTTTTTTCTACTGCTGCCTTTTGTTCTCTATTGCCATTTGCCGTTGTTGCTGTTGCTTGGGCAATTGATTTAAGTGCTTCGATTGTTCGAGTGCCTCCAGGCACGGGCATGCACTATCATTTTATACATTGAAACAGTTTTTTAGAATGGCATGTGTAAGCAACACGTTTTGGATTTGAAGTTTTTCCTGAAATGTGAAATGTGAAATCAGACAATAAGATGAAGATGATGGATTTTTGTTGGTGCCTTCAAGTTTATTACTAATTGCTTTTGTTTATGATATAGAGTTCATTCTATGTTATTCCATGGGGATTGTTACATTGACGTTTGTTTCGACAGACAAGATTTCAAAGAATGGTGTTGAAGCCAGCTTTCTGACATCCAAGGAATAATGCATGTGCACCATTGAAGAAAGAGCTCAGTTGTGTATGTTTCAAAAACTGATTTTTTTCTCTTTTCTTCCTTCAACATTTCTAATCTAAAACTTTCATTCTTTTTTCTTTTTTCTTTTCCAATGAAAACATTGACCTATTTTGTTAAAATCAATAAAAGCTTCCAATGATGGAATTTCATTATGACCTTATTTTTTTCACTTTTGGCAAATCAATTCCAATTTTCTTTATTGCTGTGATGGATTATTTCCACTTATGATCCGCTCAAATGAGATTCCATTTTCCTATTAGTATTCCGATTG
>JADGMU010000496.1:47500-85865 GCA_016920895.1 Vaccinium myrtillus | reverse complement strand
CAGGCAGTACTCAATTACTTTTGCTACAGATTAATTAAAGACCAAAAAAATCAGGGAAAGAAAAACCCGATCATTATGATTCCAAGAGGAGACAAAGACGGCACTTTTCGCGGGTGAGACGTCAATACAACGGAACCGGGGAGGTGATGTGCACTCCGTGCCGTGCACCATGTTGTCTTATTTCGTTGGCCGTCCGTCGTGTTTTGGGCCGAGCCAAATGTGTTTTGATTTTTACCGACCAAAATAAATCAAAATTAAATTATAATTGCGAACAGCATCCGAACCGTCCAAAACATAATCGGACGGCGAAACGCATATGTAACACGGTCGTAAGCGGGGAGTCTGTAACACCTCCCAGTCCCAATACAACCCGATGTTGGCTTCTTTGATAGTAATAATCAATGGCACGTTTAAATATTTTGTTTTGTTCCATCTATAGTTGTTGTGACCAAAAAAATAAATAAATAGAAAAAACAGGAGAGTGGATCTTCGATTTTCTATTTCTCTTGAGGACAAAAGAATCTCCATTTCCTAGCTACAAACCTGGACAGAGCAAAAAAAAAACCCTTTGCACAAAATAGATGTGATAACCCATTTTTAATCCTAAAAGTCTAAAATTCCATTATTAATTTTTTTTAAAGTCTGTTGCCGCGGTTAAATTCGAAGTAATTTTTCTAGTCTATTGCGAATTTTAGGAATTGTTCTACTCTCTCTCTCTCTCTCTCCATAGCTTTCTCCCACTCTACTCCGTATTCCTGATGAACATTCCCTTTCTAAAATAATTTGAATTATGAAAGGAATCTTTCTATGGTGCCCCACTAAATTTGGACCATTGGATCTAAGAAATAATACTTTTATTTGCATATAAGTACCAAATTCATTGTGCTGATGGCTTTTTTTTAAAGAAAGCTAAAGAAATGAGTCAACTGCTACATGGAAGAAACAAGAAGTCAGTTATTTGCTAGACTTTGGAAACATTTATTTTCAGAAGATTGGAAGCCAAAATGCCAAGGATGTTGTTGAGTAAGTAATTAAATCCATTATAGTAATATGTCACATGAGTTGCAAATAAGGATAAGCCAAACAAGTAGCAAAAGTTTTAGTGTTTTTTTATTTATTTTTATTTTTATTTTTATTTTTATTTTTATTTTTATTTATTTTTATTTTTATTTTTATTTTTATTTTTATTTTTATTTTTATTTTTATTTTTATTTTTATTTTTATTTTTTTTCCAGCAACCAACGCTATATCTAGTTTAAAAATTATACCTATCGATAAGAATGGTAAGTAGATAATATCATATCTTTTTGAATTATAGATAATATCATATCTAAGCTTTAGATTTTAACATAATTTTGGGTGATATCAATTAACTAGTGCTTTGCCCGTGCCTAAAGGCACTTGATGAAGTTTGACAACTTTAACCAACCATATAATACTACCTGCAGTGTTTTCATCATTGAGTATTCCGGCCAATGCTATGCCACCACCCCTGTCATGATTGTGTAAGTTCAATAAGTGAAACTAAAAAAAAAAAAAAACTACTAACATCTAATAAAACCCATTATTACGTGCACAACAAAAAATATGTAATTTTGAAGCTTCACGAAGAGATTCCTTCTTATTTTTTCGTTGATTTACCAAATTTATTATATCCATTTCACAACAAAACTCATTTGAGATAGAGAGAGAGAGAGAGCATTCTTAAATTAAATTTTCCTATGATGGTTGGATGTCAACGAAAAAGAAAGGATTTTTGAAATTTGAAATTCGCACATTAATTAAAGGATGGTGTTTCTTTTCCGAAATGAATTTTTTTCATATGGTTTTTTTTATCTGCTTTCTTCTTATACGTCAGGTGGCAGGGGGGCTCGGTCGAGGTACCTCCTGACAGCCTGAGTGGCACATTAATGAGCTCAACCACTCCACGTGAACTTCATCATGGCAATCCACCAACCCTGCAGACCTACGCCTGCAAGGGGGCGGGAGATCTTGTTGACAATGACATAAGCACGTGACGCCCCTGAGCACACAGCCGCCGAGGCGCCACTCAAGTGGTATACGTCGATCAGGGCATTCAATGCGATATCGGGGACGGGGCGCGTGAGGCCCCCGAGGGGCGTGCCGAACACGCGCTCCCTCGCCTATAAATATGGCTCTTATCCCATTTGCACAGGGATCCTCTCCACACAACTCTCTCTCTCTACGTTTGTGCTCTAAAACGGCACCTTCTCTCTAAGTTCTCCAATATACTTCTCCCTCAGTAGCTGACTTAGCCATCGGAGTGCCTTCCCGGACCACCACCGTCCGGGCTAGGCGCTAACGTGGTTGCTCCCTTGTGCAGGTACCGTTCCGGCGTACCCCCACAGCTCAGCTCCCCCTCTCCGACGAGCCTCTAGGTACCAAGCAAGGTCCAGTCCAGCTCCTCTTCAGTCAGTGCAGTTCCAAAGGGGCAAAAAGGCCAGTCCGGTGAAGAGCTCCCCCACAATTGGCGACTCCGCTGGGGACCAAAGTTTATCTCTCCCAGACTCTCTTTTCTATTAGTGGTGGTTCTTCACTCTTGCTCAGGACTCCCTCCACACCTCTTCCAAGGTTACTAAGATATGGCAAACCTCGCCCTCGGCAGAGGCGCGTTCGACGCCGCAGGAGATTACATCGAGAGCGCCGGTCGTGGAAGATACCACCAAGTCAGGGGTGATTTGGGGCTCACCCTCTCCCCCGTCCTCAACAGGGACGGGACCGTTACAATGGTGTCCAACGCCGCCGGCCCCAGCAACTCTGCACGGCGAGCGTCTTGTTTAGCATGAACGGCGATGTTGTCTCCCTTGACAACCTCACCTCCCCCGCTCGGAGAGAGGCGCTACCTCCACCTCCACCTCTCACCGTGGAGGCCGAAGTGGCCTTGTTAAGAAAGGAGGTACTTGCTATGAAGCAAGCCACAAGTCAGCCTACGACTTCGAAGTCCGGGGGGCGACCAAAGGAGAAGAGGCCCCCACCGAGTGCAAGGAGCGAGGGAGCGAGACTCCCAGTGTTCAAACGCCTCGGCCCTATCATTGAGGTTGACAGCCGGGGCACTGCCTTCGTCATCCCTCAGGAGCGTGCTCGCTCCCATAACCAGCAAACCGTGGGGGAACAGTCGGGGCGAACCGAATACCAGGAGGATAGCGCCACTGCCTCAAGCGCCAGGGCACCGAGCGGTCGCAGGAGCGAAGACCGCACTCGGCAGGCGCCGAAGGACCTTAGTAGAGGCAAGGACCCCGAAGGAGGTCCGGCCGAACGCCGGGAGCGTGGAGGAGCAAACCCGTCGGCTGTCCGAGGGAATCACCAACACCAAAGCTACTCGATTGATCGAGAAGGTGCCGGCCACCCTAGTCGGTCTGGGGATCGACGGGGTGCTCGGGAGGTGATCCCCGAGAACAACCGACGGGCTCGCCATGACAGGACTGGTGCCCCAGAGGCCACCTCGGTAGGAAAGGGTGGCAACGACCTGGACCAGGGCCTTAACCCAGGCGAAAGATATGAGCTCCGGCACCAGGGAGGCAGCATAGTGCTGATCAATACTCGGACAGGTGGCCAGAAGGTCTACCACCCCGAGGACGAGGCAGGGCACCCCGGCGGCAGAGAGGCCACCCCCTCCGCCAGGAGGCCCCATGCGAAGAGACGGTCGACCGAGCGGAGCAACGTACATAACGACGCCGAGGTACGGCCCAGGCACGCCGCCCATCCCAAGAGAGCTTGCGGGGCACTCCAGACGATTGACCATAGCCGCCACAATCCCAGCCAGTCCGACTCGCGGTTGGAAAAGGCTAGGCAATCACCCTTCGTGGCCGAGGTTGCCGATGTAATTCCCCCGAGGGGGTTCAAGATCCCAAAGTTTGATAAGTACGAGCCAACCACGGACGCCATCACCCACGTACAGCAGTACCGGTTGGTCTCCGAGCTTTATGGACATAGTGATGCCCTCATGTGCAAAACTTTTTCCATGAGTTTGGGAACCACTGCCCTCCTGTGGTACGGCCAGCTCGCCCCGGGATCAGTGTTTGACTTCGGCGAGCTCGAGCGCGCGTTCACGTCTCGGTTTGTGACAAGCAATACATAGCCGAAGACGCTCGACGCGCTGGTAAACATGAAGAGGGGGTCAGACGAGACCCTGAAGGATTACATCGCCCGCTACTGGGAGGTGTACAGCCTTGTTGAAAACTGCGACCAAAAGGTAGCGGCCACCTCCTTCAAGAATGGTCTGGAGGACTCCTCAGACCTCTTCAAAGACCTCATGGTGCACCCCCCGAAGGATATGACCGAGCTCATGCGTACCGTGGACAGGTACCGAGAGCTGGAAGAGTTCCTTGTGAACAAGGCCTCGAGGGGGGGCGCCAGCAAGAGCTCCCCGAAGGAGGGCAAGAAGCAGGTCAACGACGTCAAGAAAGGGGGAAGAAACGAACCGGCTGGGGGAGGCGGTAGCCGGGGCTACCGAGACAACTCTAGCCGGGACAACAACGCCCGAGGAAACGACAACGGGGTCGGATGGGAAAAGCCCCCCAGAAACGAAAATGACTTCGTGGCCGAGACAATCGTCTTCACCCTCCCAACCTATAGACTGCTATCAGAGATCGGCCGGTTGAGATGGTTTGTCTGGCCCGAGGACAAGTTGGGCTCGGATCCGACCCAGAGGGGCAGGTGCACCTACCACAATGAGCCAGGGCACTACACGACTAGTTGCAGACTGTTCAAAGCACATCTGGAGCGGTTAGTTACCGAGGAGCGGTTAGTTACCGAGGAGCGGTTAGAGCAATGGATCGATCGCACCAGAACGCCCGCCCCTGCCCGGGCCCCTCTGCCACTTCCCCCTCCCCCACCAGGCCCGGCGCCCCCACAGGGAGGGCAACGGGGTCGGGGTGGGACTGTCGTGACGATTCACGGTCCGATCAGCAAGGACTTGGCCGAGGCGATGCACCAGGAGTTGATGCAAATCGAACAAGGGATGCAGGTGCTCTCGGTAGGGCAACCCCAGAAGCGGAAGTATCAGGAGCCGGAGGACCCCCACACGATCTCTTTCACTGAGCTGGATCTGGAGGGGTTGCAGCTTCCCCACGAGGACGCCCTCGTGGTTGAACTCGGGATCGACGACTCGGATGTCAGAAGAATACTTATCGACCAAGGGAGCTCCGCGGACGTCCTCTACTATTCGGCGTTCAAAGCCATCGGACGGACGCGCGGTGAGCTGACCCCCACGGACACCCCGCTGGTGGGATTCGCGGGACACCCTGTGTACCCCCTCGGTAGCATCACCCTCCCTGTCGTGGCGGGGTCGATGCATCTGGATATCGACTTCACGGTTGTGGATTCCCCGAGCCCCTATAACGCCATCCTTGGGCGGGGATGGCTCCACGCCATGAGGGCGATCGCCTCCACCCTCCATCAGTGCGTCCGATTCTTTGGCGCGTCTGGGAAACAGGAGACCGTCTGGGGTGACCAGATGGCCTCCAGAAAGTGCTTTGTAAACGCTGTCCGCGTCAAGGACAGGAAGGAGAGCCGAATGCCGAGGCAAATACAGTGGATTGAGATGCCAGAGTCCACCCCAGTCCTTGAAGACGTTGGCTCTCCGGCCGAGGCGAAGGCCGTGGAGGACCTCCTCAAGGTACCCATAAACGAGGATGGCAGCCGATACTTCATGGTGGGCTCCGAGCTCTCCAACCCCGAGCGCAACGACCTGATTCACTTCCTCAAGGACAACGCGAGGTTTTTGCGTGGACTCCCTACGAGATGCAACGACCTGATTCACTTCCTTGGGGACGGTGGGCTCAGGGATAGGAGGGACGGCTCTTGCCTCGGCATCAGGCAGGGCATCGCAGGCGTCCACCCCCCGAGTGTAGGTGTTCGGGAAGCAGTCCCTGTGACCAAGGTGGTACCCTTTCTCGAAGGCCTTGACCTCGATCACGTCCGACTCCTTGAGGTATTGGGCCCCGGCCTCCTGTTCCCCTTTGGCGTAGCCATCGGCGTTTGCCGCGGCCAGCATGTCGTTCTGCTTGGCCTCGAGTTCGGCGAGCCTATCCTCCGCCGCCTTGGCCCTGCTGATGGCCTCTTTTGCCTTGTCTTCGGCAGATTTGGCCCTCTCCTCGGCCAATCGAGCGCCACGCTCTTCCTCGGCAGCCCTGTCCTCGGCGGCCTTAATTCGGTCCTCGACGCCGCGCTTCTCGAGGGAGAGGTCCTCCATCTTCTTGCCAAGGACCTCCAAATCCTTCTTCAGCTGGGCCGAAGACTTGCGCTCCTCTTTGAGCCTGGCCTCGGCAGCCCGGGTTGTCCTGCCCAATGCCACCGCTTTCTTATGGATGGCAATGGAAGCCTGGCTCGCCTGAAAGGAAGACAACGTTAGAACAAAAATCTAAAAGACTTCGGAGGGGAAAAGACTTCGGAAGTACCTTAACCAGGTGGTTGTGCAACTCGTGGAAGTAATCGTCTAAGGACAGGGCGTCGATGGCGGATATGTCCACGGGAAGGGCCAACCCCTTCAGCAGGACGGGGGCAACGTTGGGGACACCCCGAACGCTGTCAGCTTGGGTCAGCACGGCTCCCTGACGACCAGCGAAGATAGGAGCCCAGGCCTCGGGGGACGGGGGGGTCTCAGTGTCCTCGGGCACCCCCCGCTGTGCCGTTACGACCTTTCGGGGCGGGTCCCCCGGTGGTGGAACGACGGAGGCGGCGGCCGCAGTGGTCTCGGGAGTCGGGGAAACCGGCGGCGTATTTTCCGTCCTCGGCGGGGTCCGGAGTGACTGGGCGTCTTCTTCGCGAGGCCTCTTTGACGCCGGGTCCGCGGCGCTGCCCAGAGGCTCTTCCCTCGGCCTCCTCACCCCGGCCTGCCGAGTAGCCGAGCCACCTCTGGCTTGACGCCTGGCCTCGGCCCTCAGTTCTAGAAGGGAGGGCCTCGCCCCTGCGTTGGTTGCCATCTCTCCTCTGGGCTGTCTCTCTCGGCCCCACAGCTGTTCCAACTCCTCGTCAGGAAGGGCAGCTCTCACCCTCCTTCGGCGGTTACTGGGCCTAGCGTCGGCGCCCCTGCTCAGATAGCCGTGGTAGCTCGGCGTGTAACCAAGGAGGAGATGGGCTTGCTGCTGACCGAGGGCGAGGAGGGCCTGGATGACGCCGTCGTCCGAAAGCTCGAGCAGCCTCTTGGTGACAACGCTTATGGCTGCAAAAAGAAGAAAAATCGTAAGTCACAAGCAGGAACAGAATAAATTGACAGCATAAAATGGGGGGAGTGCATAGGGCTTACAGGGCTTCCCCCGGCGGTGATTAAGTGGCCACGTGTGAGGCTCCTCGGGGGCCCACGTATAGTTCCCCCTCACCGTCACATAATTATACTGATGCTCCTCGGAGTCGTAGAGGTCCCCTATAAGGTGGTCGTACTCATTCCGAACGGCGAAGTAGTACCGACGGAACTTCCGGCTGAGGCCGATGAGATATATCCCGACGACGTCGTAAACCGTCGCTGGAATGCGGTGCGCCTCGGCCAGTTTAAGTACCGAAAAGAGCACCCGGTATATGTTGACAACGACTTGGTGAGGGCCGAGGTCGTAATAGTAGAGAAATTGCCGAACCATCTTCGGCAGGGGAAAGCGGAGGCCGCCTTCGGTGATGGCCATTAAGGGGACGGTGATGTGATCGTCCCCGTACCAGATCCGATCACCAAAGTGAAGCTCCAGCTCCACATCAGCCGGAATCTCGTACCGCTGCCTGAACGCCGCCAGACGCTCGGGATGCGCAGGGTCGAACTCTTTGACATAGGAGCATTCTTCCTCCCCGAACTTCGGAAGGGGGACCTCCTCCCAGTCCTCCCCAAGGGCTAGTGGCGGAGCTTCGGCGCGCCGCGGTCTCGGGGCTGGGTCTTCTCCTTCGCCTCTCTCGGGCGGAGCGGGATCGGATGAGCCGCTTCGTCCAGCCTCTTCCTCCCCGTTCCCCAGATCAACGATCTCAACGGGCTTACGGGTGGGCTCGAATATCTCCACCTCGGGCGAGTCAGGGGCCCTCGGGGAATCTGGGCGCTCGGTGGCCCGGGATGTGGAGGCCGCGGTCTCGGGATTTGTTGTGTCCCCTTGCATCCGGTTGTACCCCTCTGGGTAGATTGTCTGGAGGGGGGGATGTTTAACACGCTCGGGGCTCGCGATCGGTACCGACTACCGAGCTCTCGGATGTAGGCACGCGCTTCTTCGAAACCGTCGTCCTCGTCGCTATCGGAGATCACGAAGGGCTCGTTGCTCATCCTAGAAAAGAACCTAGAAAAGAATGCACGGGAAACCCATCGGCTTGGAAGACGCTCGGCGGTTACTCCACTCGGTTATTCTCGTAACTAAGGTGTGTGGTGTGCACTCGGGACAGGTCTCGGCCCTCGGCAGGAGGCCTCGGAAGAACTGGTTGAGTATTCAACCTGTCCTCGGAAGAACACGTTGAATACTCAACGTTTTCCAGAAAGCGGCAGCCGTACGCCGTCGTACGCCACCGTGGCACTCGCCGGAAAACTCAACAAAAGCAGGGCAGTTCGGAAAATTGCAAAAAACACTCTAAAAAAACGTGCAAAAACAGTTCAAAATACGTCAAAAAGCGAGAAAAAGACAGGAGGAAAGGATTTACCTCGAGTTTTGGCGGTGGAGGCGGTCGAGATGCAAGATCTGGGCTTGAGACGTTCGGAATTCCACGGCGGCGAGAATTTTTCCGGCGAGGTTCGAAAATTGCGGAGTGACAGTGATTTTCTCTCTCCCCCCGAGTTGTATTTATAGAGGGGAGGGGGGAGTCGGGCATCGCATTAAATGGGGGAGCGATGCGTCGGCTCGGGAAACGTCGCGCCGGCTCGGCTGGCCAACAGGATCTTGACACCTGTCCATCAGGTTCGAAATGTTTTGGCGCGAATCTCAAACGACGGCTCTCGGATGAGTGCCGAGGCGACACGTGGCAGATGACGTCAGGCCACATCACGGAAACTCTGACATCGGATAAGCCCGAACGTCACCTCTGAGGCAAACGTCGCATCACGCGTCCTTTCAGCTTCAGAGCGATGTGACGTTGCGAGCCAAGAGCTCGGGGAACACAATCGACACCTCGGCTTAGCATTCACGATTCCCTCGGCAAAAATCCGGGCCGCTCGGACTTGTCAACTCCCCCACTTGGCCAGAACTGAGGAAGTTTAGGGGCTATTGTAGCGGCCGGGGGTTTGGGAAGGTCCTTTTCGCCCTCGGCTGCTTTCCTCCGAGGGGACAGGGGTCCACGAAGGGTTCCCCCCTCATTGCCACGAAGCGCCGGGGGGATTCCCCCGGCAAGAACAGGCTCGGCAAAGATCACGCCTCGGGAGACCGCGCCGGGAGCGACCGGAGGTGCCTCCGCGGGTCGGGCCCCGAGGGTACCCGGACCGAGTCGATTGACCTCGGGGCCGGGCGGGTCACGTCAGGTGGCAGGGGGGCTCGGTCGAGGTACCTCCTGACAGTCTGAGTGGCACATTAATGAGCTCAACCACTCCACGTGAACTTCATCATGGCAATCCACCAACCCTGCAGACCTACGCCTGCAAGGGGGCGGGAGATCTTGTTGACAAGGACATAAGCACGTGACGCCCCTGAGCACACAGCCGCCGAGGCGCCACTCGAGTGGTATACGTCGATCAGGGCATTCAATGCGATATCGGGGACGGGGCGCGTGAGGCCCCCGAGGGGCGTGCCGAACACGCGCTCCCTCGCCTATAAATATGGCTCTTATCCCATTTGCACAGGGATCCTCTCCACACAACTCTCTCTCTCTACGTTTGTGCTCTAAAACGGCACCTTCTCTCTAAGTTCTCCAATATACTTCTCCCTCAGTAGCTGACTTAGCCATCGGAGTGCCTTCCCGGACCACCACCGTCCGGGCTAGGCGCTAACGTGGTTGCTCCCTTGTGCAGGTACCGTTCCGGCGTACCCCCACAGCTCAGCTCCCCCTCTCCGACGAGCCTCTAGGTACCAAGCAAGGTCCAGTCCAGCTCCTCTTCAGTCAGTGCAGTTCCAAAGGGGCAAAGAGGCCAGTCCGGTGAAGAGCTCCCCCACACAAAGCTACAGAAGAGAAGAGAAAAACTCAAAAACAATTGTACTACATACACCAGATTTTCAGATCTATGAGATTTACACTCACAATATTGTATATACACACATACATACATATCGCCCAAAAGTGAACAGATCTCACCGAGAGAAAAATCCATGATGTGCCTTGGAACTTACCCCCATGTGTTGAATCCCTCTATAGACCACAAATCCATGAAATTCTTTTGGTCCTTCTGTTCGTCTGGTCCTTCCCCTTCATGCTTTGGAGATTAAGGCTGCATCAAAGATCTTCTCGTCGTCGATGGGCATCTCGAGTCAGACGGAGTTGTTGAGACTTGATTGCTTGAGAGAGATACTCAGAGACGAGAGGGAGGGCGGCGGGGATGAGGGTTTTGATTGTTTAGAGAGAGAGAGAGAGAGAGAGAGAGAGAGAGGCGGGAGGATAATAAGTTTGAGCTTTTCATGAAAACGACGTTCTTTTTTAAACTATTTAGCAATCTACCATTGTTTTCAAACTATTTATAAAATTACTGTTGTTTTGTACTTCTCATTTTCAACCTGAGATCTTTATCCAGTTCTCATTCTCAACCTTAGACGTATCTTGAAATTTCATCCGATACATGCTTCTCATTTCGAAAATGAGAAATCGGTTTAATTTGTGTTTTACTAACTGCGAACATACTTCCCGTATACTTATTGTATACCATACATACTTCTCATTTCTAAAATGGGAAGTCGGTTTAATTTGTGTTTTAGAACACTTATTGTATATCTGAGAAGTATTTTAAACAAGGGGTATTTACAAGCACACCCCCTACGCAAAACATGTTTGTCTCGCTCAGCCCCTCTACGAATTTTTGCTACGGAGACACCGCTTCTTTAAAGTTTTGTCAGAGGTCCCTCTGATTCCGTTAATGGAATGAAGCAAAATACCCCATTGCCCTTCGTATATATACACACACTTAACTTAGGTCATCCCCGTCGCCAACCCTTCATCTTCCTCTTCCAAGATGAAGTCGCCCCAGTCGACGTCGACGTCGATGTGGCCGTCGGAGTCAATCAACTCATCGGCATATCACAGCCACCATTCTCCGTCGTTTGCGTCACCATCATAGAAACGAGGAGGTCGGAGAAAGCATGGATGAGGAGGTCAGAGATCCCCAACCATCGTCTTCGTCGTCTGCGCCGCCATCATAGATGATGAAGCTCGTGCAAGTGGTCCCAATCGGCTATGACATCAACCAACCCACGGGCCTTCACCATCTCCTGCGTCGATCACCGGAAATCCTCAAACGGATCCTACGAGTACGTGAGAATTGCAATGCCGCCGCCTATGATCTTTTTGGATCAATCGGAAGTAGTTAACGAGGAGGTCGACGAAGGAGACAAGGATTCGACGATAGAGTTGGATCTGCTTGGGGAGGAGAAGAATAAGCATTAGGATGCGAAGGCGGCGGTGAGATCAAGAGTGGGGTGATGTCGGGTCACATCAGGAGGAGGATGAGGAGAGAGAGAGAGAGAGAGAGAGATAGATAATGGGTACTTCCGGTGAGGGATTGGGCGCCGGCGAGGGAGAGGGCCAGGCTGCTGGCATTGATGAAGGTCGCCGGCGTTTATGGAGGTCGCTGGTGGTTGCCGGTGTGTTGAGGGAAAAGGGGATGAGGTTTATTTAGCTATTTTGGAGTCATTAGGGGGGCAATATTCGAAGATTGCACATCTTTTGACAGAATCTAGGTGAAAAAATTAACGGTTCTCGACGGAACCCTAATAGAAGGGGCGTATGGGACAAAAAAAACTTTAATGAAGGAGTGTCTCCGTAGCGAAAATTCGTAGAGGGGGTGAGCGAGACAAACATGTTTTGCGTAGGGGGTGTGCTTGTAAATACCCCTTTAAACAACTCATGTTGGACCTGAGAAGCTATTTTAAACATCCCATTTTGGACCTGAGAAGTTTAATTAACTACCTGTCCAAACATACTTGTGGTATTGTCCAATGTACTTCTCGTATTTGTCCAAACATACTTATCGTATTGTCCAACTCTATCGTTGAATCCTTGTCTCCTTTATCCTCCTCCTCGTTAACTACTTTCGATTGATCCAAGAAGATCATAGGCGACGGCATTGCCGTTCCAACGTACTCGTAGGATCCGCTTGAGGATTTCCGACAATCAATGCAAGAGATGGTGAAGACACGTGGGTTGGTTGACGTCACAGCTGATTGGGACTACTTGCACGAGCTTCATCGTCTATGATGGCAGCGCAGACGACGGAGAACAATGGCGGGGGATATCCGACCTCCTCATCCATGCTTTCTTCGACCTCCTCGTTTCTATGATGGTGACGCAAACGACGGAGAATGGTGGCTGGTGATATGCAGATGAGTTCATCGACTCCGACGGCCACATTGACCTCGACGTCGACTGGGGCGGCTTCATCTTGGCAGGGGAAGATGAAGGGTTGGCGACGGGGATGACCTAAGTTAAGTGTGTGTATATATACGAAGGGCAAAGGGGTATTTTGTTTCATTCTGTTAACAGAATCAGAAGGACCTCTAACAAAACTTTAATGAAGGGGTGTCTCCATAGTGAAAATTCGTAGAGGGGGTGAGCGAGACAAACATGTTTTGCATAGTGGGTGTGCCTGTAAATACCCCTTTCTTTTTTCCTCTAAGTCAAAATAAATAAATAGGGGGTGGCTGTATAACCCTAGCACACTTTGTTCCATCATCCATCTCTTTCGGCGGCTAGGGTTTTATGCACCTCGAAGAAACTACAAAGATTGATTGGATCTTTGATTATCAATATCATCTTCGAGGGGTGTTCTTACATCAATTATACTTTTCGTCAGAGCCAAGACCTTTCGTTGAGTTCGGAAGGCAATCAGTAGGAAGGCTTGAGGATTCAAGATTCGTCAATCATGCAGAGGTGTGATCAACGTGGATTCAGCGAGTAGATTTTAGGCTTCGTGGTGAGGATACACGAACACTGAGTAAGATCTCTTGTATTCACACAATGATTATAGTGCATGATTCCTTCCCGTGGTTTTTTCCCGTTTTGGGTTTTTCCACGTAAATCTTTGTGTCTTGCGTGATTGATTATTTTTCCAGTTTATGCGATTGATTGTTTTTCCATTTACTCAAGTTAAGTTAATTTCGTGACTCGATTAAGGAATTTCAAATTACCAAGAATAACTTCAATTCTAGCAACCTTGGACCTCCTCTTAATTTTTCCCCTTTTCTTTTTCCTTTTCTTCTTCTTCCTCGTTCTCATTTCCCATCTCTCTCTCTCTCTCTTTCTCTCTATTTCGGTTCAGGAGGTGGAATAGACGAGAATAAAAGAAAAATGTAGAAACTTCAAGTTTTTTTATTTATGAAAATGACGTTCTTTTTTAAACTATTTAGCAATCTACCATTGTTTTCAAACTATTTATAAAAGTACCATTATTTTGTACTTCTCATTTTCAAACTGAGATCTTTAACCACTTCTCATTCTCAACCTTAGAAGTTTCGTAAAATTTCATGTCTAAAATGAGAAGTCGTTAAACATATCAATTTGGGTCTGAGAAGTATTTGAAATTTTTGGTGTACTAATTGAAAATATATGTAAAGACCCTGATTTTTGCTAAATAAAAATTTTGCGTATTAAATTGATTTTTCTTTTCTTTAATTATTTTTGTTAATAAATTACTTAAAGTTATTTTTGGTAATAATTATTTTTATCAATAATTGTTTTTATACTAGTATACTAGTATATTTATACTACTAGATTTTCTCCCAATAAACTCCTAGATTTTTTTCCCTAAATTTTCTTAGGAGTTATTAGTCTAGTGTTTGCACAGGAAGGAAGGACGGAGGAAGCTTCCTAATTACTTAGTCACTAAGAATAAGTACATTATATATATATATAGACACACACACACACATTTTATTAAATCTTCTCATTTTATTCATAGATTTTCTTAAAAAGTTCATATTAAATCTAGAAATTTCCTAGAAATTTCCTAAAAAGTGCAACCTAGAAATTTCCTAAAAAGTTCTTATTAAGTCTTCTCATTTTATTCATAGATTTTCTTAGGCTTTTATTAGACCCATGACTATTAGTTGGCATTAAATTAGGAAATTACCTAGAAACTTCCTAGAAAGAGAGAGGAAGGAGGGGAGCAGAACATTTTGCCTATAAATAGCAAGTCATCCTCTCATTTGTTCTCACACCAAAAACTCACTCTTCCTTTGCTAGACTTAAAGTAGCTTTCTAGTAGAAAAGTTCTTTAAGTTTTTCATGAAGAACTCAAAGTGCTCTTCTTAGAACCACCACCCTCCACCACTCAAAAACCACCCCTAGATCCTTAAAGTAGTAGAAAGTTAGTAGTTAGTTGTTCGTAGCTTACGATAGTTCGGAGTTCCACCTAACTTTTCAGCTTCCGTTTAACACTCGGAAATTAAGGTAGCTTTTCTAACCAAATTTTAATTAGTCAATTTCCATACCATTATAATGCTTGTGTTAATTTCAATTTTTTTTTATTAAAGTTGCTTAATTAGCATTTTTCCGGAAAGTTAGTTCTTAAATTAGTTTACGGTAAAAGGTTAGTAGTTATTAAAGTAACATCTTTCTTAATCACATGTAGTTGTTATAATGCTTGAATTAAGATTGAAGTTTTAAAATACGCAGTTATAATGCCTGAATGAAAATTGACTTTTCAAAATTACGCCGTTATAATGCTCAACTGATTTTTGGAAAGTAGCCGATTAAACCTTTCTTAAAGTAACCCCAACTGTAATTTTTTGTGTTTTAGCTAAGCAAGCATCAATCTCCATTTGCTCCTCTACAGGAAGAGGCAAATAATCCACACATAAAATGCCAATTAAATATGTAATCCACACTTATTTATTTATTTTGACTTAGACGGAAAAAGAAATAGGGGTAATTACCAGCACACCCCTCTGACGAAACATGTTTGTCTTGCTCACCCCCTCTACGAATTTTCGCTTTGGAGACACCCCTTCATTAAAGTTTTTTCGTCCCATACACCCCTTCCGTTAGGGTTCCTTCGAGAACCGTTAATTTTTTCACCTAGATTCTATCAAAAGAGGTGCAATCTTCCAATATTGCCCTCCTAATGACTCCAAAATAGCTAAATAAACCTTATCCCTACCCTTTTCCCTCAACACACCAGCAACCTCCATCAACGCCGACAGTCTGGCCCTCTCCCTCGCCGGCACTCAATCCTTCACCGGCAGTACCCATTATCAAACTCTCTCTCTCTCTCTCTCTCTCTCTCTCTCTCTCTCTCTCTCTCTCTCTCTCTCTCCTCCTCCTCCTCCTCCTCCTCCTCCTCCTCTTGTGATCCGACACCGCCCCACTCCCGATCTCACCACCACCTTCGCATCCCAACGCTTCTTCTTCTCATCCCCAAGCCGGTCCAACTCCATCGTCGAATCCTTGTCTCTTTCCTCGTCCTCGTCGTTAACTACTTCCGATTGATCCGAGAGGATCATACGCGGCGGCGTTGCCGTTCCGACGTACTCATAGGATCCGTTTGAGGATTTCTGGCGATCGATGCAAGAGATGGTGAAGGCTCTTCGGTTGGTTGACGACACAGCCGATTGGGACCACTTGCACGAGTACGTCGGAATGACAACCAACCGACGAGCCTTCACCATCTCTTGCATCGATCGCCAGAAATCCTCAAACGGATCCTATGAGTACGTCGGAACAGCAACGCCGCCGCGTATGATCCTCTCGGATCAATCGGAAGTAGTTAACGACGAGGACGAGGAAAGAGACAAGGATTCGACGATGGAGTTGGACTGGCTTGGGGATGAGAAGAAGAAGCGTTGGGATGCGAAGCCAGTGGTGAGATCTGGAGTGGGGCGGTGTCGGGTCACAGAAGGAGGAGGGAGGGAGAGAGAGAGAGAGAGAGTTTAATAATGGGTACTGTCGGTGAGGGATTGGGCACCGGCGAGGGAGAGGGCCAGGTTGCCGGCGTTGATGAAGTCACCAGCGTTGATGGAGGTTGCTGGTGCGTTGAGGGAAAAGGGTAGGGATAAGGTTTATTTAGCTATTTTGGAGTCATTAGGGGGGCAATATTGGAAGATTGCACCTCTTTTGACAGAATCTAGGTGAAAAAATTAACGGTTCTCGACGGAACCCTAACGGAAGGGGTGTATGGGATAAAAAAAACTTTAATTAAGGGGTGTCTCCGTAGCAAAAATTCGTACAGGGGGTGAGTGAGACAAACATGTTTCGTTGGAGGGGTGTGCTGGTAATTACCCCAAAGAAATAATGAGTTTTTTTTTAATAAATATTTGGTCTCAATTTTTTGTTTCTTGCTTAAAAACTTGACATTTATTTTGTTACTAACGTAATTGGTGGATGGGGCACAATTATTTTGTCTAGGTAACGAAGTGGCAGACAATGTACGTGAGATAGGGTTGGGATTCATATTGATTGCTAGGGGCATATAAAGAAAACAAAAAGTACAAAACATCTTCGGACATTTAAAAGTAGTATATATTGAAAAGATTTCAAAACACACTTTTACCATAAATACCCAAATGGGCCAAAACAACACTTAAAATTGTGTTTTTGAAGGTCCCTTTTTAAAAACAAGTTTTGAAAACACGCTTTTTAGGCGGATAATTAACGAATGTCAAAACCGTGTTTGCCAAACACGATTTTCGTGAAACCATGATTGCTTATCACGTTTTCACATATTTCAGAAAAAAAATTAAAAAAGTTGCATATTAATTACTTAAGTTATATAATAAACTCAAATCGGCTAATCGCCCATACATATTACCACCCCAAACTCTAAATAAGACGATTGAAGTTTGTAAAAATGAGAGTTAAAAAGACTTCTCCAGTCCAATATGAAATACTTTAAAGACTTCTCAGGTCCAATACGAGAAGTATATTGGACAATACGATAAGTATGTTTGGGCAAATACGAGAAGTACATTAGACAATAACACGAGTATGTTTGGATAGGTAGTTAATTAAACTTCTCAGGTCCAAAATGAAATGTTTAAAATTGCTTCTCAGGTCCAACATGAGTTGTTTAAAATATTTCTCAGATATACAATAAGTGTTCTAAAACACAAATTAAACCGACTTCCCATTTTAGAAATGAGAAGTATGTATGGTATACAATAAGTATACGGGAAGTATGTTCGCAGTTAGTAAAACACAAATTAAACCAATTTCTCATTTTCGAAATGAGAAGTATGTATGAATACGCTGGCCAAAAATCCACGTTGGACGGGAACACGTCGGATGAAATTTCAAGATACGTCTAAGGTTGAGAATGAGAACTGGATAAAGATCTCAGATTGAAAATGAGAAGTACAAAACAACGGTAATTTTATAAATAGTTTGAAAACAATGGTAGATTGCTAAATAGTTTCAAAAAGAACGTTGTTTTCATAAAAAACTCTAATAAGTTTGGATTAAAATGTGTTCTCAGACTTGGGAGTTAAAAATGTTAATTGTATATATAGGTCACAACTAACAAGTATGTAATAATAATTCTCCGTTTGAATAACAAGAATTGGTTGCCCCAGCGGTAAAGACCATGACCTATACACGCAAGGTGCTGGGTTCGATCCCTACTCTTTAATTTTTCAAGGTTTCGCGTTAAAAATCGTTTGAACCGGGAACCGAACCGGTTTTAGAAATTTCAAATTCCTATGAATCGAACCGGCTAAAGAAAAAAACCGAAAAGATAAACTCGGTTCAGTCCGGTTCAAGCCTAAGTTTTGGCAGCAGGTGTACATTTCACTTTCTATCAATAAAAACAAAAACCGTTTTTTTTTTGTGCTCTCGCGTGTGCACGTGCCGGGGCTAGAAAGTCGGTGATCTCCTCATTATACAGCTCTAAGAAAGTGACTTTAACACTATACTCAGCATTTTGACCCTCCAACGTGTCAAAAATTTGCTTCACAACTTTTGGTATGACACCTGCTTCTTGAGGTAACTCCCCATTAGGTCCACTCTATCACAAAAGTAGAGACAACATCAGTAACATGATTGAACAAATGCAACGAACTTCAAAATTAACTAACCACAAGAACAACAGTACCTTTGACCTCTTACATTCTCCTTCCATGGAGTAAGTTTTTCCTGTACCAGTCTGTCCATATGCAAAAATGGTACAATTGAAGCCCTCCAAAACTTCATGAACAATTGGAACAACTGCTTGATCATAAAGATCTCTTTGCTGAGTTGAAGGACCAAAAACCTACAAATTGCACAAATTAACATCAGTATATACCTTGAAAACAATACAACATTTTCAAAAGACAAATTTCTTTCTATGTACTACATTAATTAGCCTATGCTCTCAATAAATTTTCAATTCAACCATATCCTCCTCTCCATAAATAACCTAACACCTCAGCAAAGAGATCTTTATGATCAAGCAGTTGTTCCAATTGTTCATGAAGTTTTGGAGGGCTTCAATTGTACCATTTTTGCATATGGACAAACTGGTACAGGAAAAACTTACACCATGGAAGGAGAATGTAAGAAGGTACTGTTGTTCTTGTGGTTAGTTAATTTTGAAGTTCGTTGCATTTGTTCAATCCTGTTACTGATGCTGTCTCTACTTTTGTGACAGAGGGGACCTAATGGGGAGTTACCTCAAGAAGCAGGTGTCATACCAAGAGTTGTGAAGCAAATTTTTGACACGTTGGAGGATCAAAATGCCGAGTACAGTGTTAAAGTCACTTTCTTAGAGCTGTATAATGAGGAGATCACTGACTTGCTCGCCCCTAAGGAGATAACTAGGGTTCCAGTGGAGGATAGCCAGAAAAAACAGTTGCCTCTCATGGAAGATGGGAAAGGTGGTGTTCTTGTACGAGGATTAGAGGTGGAAATCGTGACGAGTGCTAGTGAGATATTTACTCTACTTGAAAGAGGGTCTGCAAAACGTCACACTGCTGAAACTTTATTGAACAAACAATCAAGGTAATAATTCTTACACTCTTGTTGCAATCAGATATGTAATTAGTTTCCTTGTTTATTAAGGAGATATATTTTGTTTTACAGTCAGTCACATTCCCTGTTTTCCATAACCATACACATCAAGGAAGCAACACCAGAAGGTGAAGAGCTTATCAAATGTGGCAAGTTGAATCTGGTTGATTTAGCTGGTTCGGAAAATATTTCTCGCTCAGGTGCTAGGGAGGTATTTTGACATACAAAGGAACTTCATACTAAACCTTGGATCCATAGTTATTTTCCCATCCTCACTGAGGTCTGCAGGCTTCAACCTGTCCCTTTGGTTGCTATTGGGGCAGATTGGACTTTGGTGCAAGTACATGGACTGCAATTGATAAAGAAATCTCTCTCTCTCTCTCTCCCTCTTTCTCTCTCTCTCTCTCTCTTAATATCTAAGTGGCTTTTTCTGTCTTTCTTCATTTTCATCTATGTAGATGTTTGATAATTCCTTTCTATTTATGCTTTTAATTGAGCATGAGTTAAGATGTCTGACAGGGTCGTGCAAGAGAAGCAGGAGAGATAAACAAAAGTTTGCTTACACTTGGACGAGTTATTAATGCTCTAGTGGAGCATCTTGGGCACATACCATACAGGTTAAGTTGTTTTTGAAAATTTAGCTTGTCCTTCTCTTTTTCTCAGATTCATTGTTGTTCCCGATTTTCTTACTACCATGTTATTCAGGGATAGCAAGCTCACCCGTCTGCTTCGTGATTCCCTGGGAGGAAGAACTAAGACATGCATTATCGCAACAGTATCACCTGCAGTACATTGTTTGGAGGAGACATTGAGTACTCTGGATTACGTACATAGGGCAAAAAATATTAGAAACAAACCAGAGGTTGATTTATGATATTATTTTCCCTATATTTTGAGCTTTCTTCTCTGTTTTTGTCTGCCTCTTCTTTTTTTTTTTTTTAGATGCGTCTCATTGAGATCTAAGTTTGATAGTTTATTAGATACTTATTTTAACATTTGTGTCAATATCTAGAATCAATAGCGTTTACCACATGTGTAGTGGGCCGAAACCTGACAGTCCTAAATGGGGCTCGGTGAAAGAGCCCAGCAGAGCCCAGACCCAAGCGGATCTCCAGGCCCGCCAAGGGACAAAAGACTTTGGGCCGACCGAGCTCGGCCCATCCGAGACAAACCGGTGTCTCGGCCGACATACCGAAAACCGTCCGAATCATCCATGACGGATCGCATCCGAGATGGCTCGGAAGGATAATCCGAGATATCAGCAACGTCCTCTATGACGTCATCCGAGGCGGTTAATGCCCGTAACAAACTGGGGGAGGGCCCGTGTGCACTTTACGGCCGTTCCTGTGTCAGCGTAAACCCCGCCGAACGGTTATGCCACATGTCGCAACCCTATTGGAGGAGGCAAGAATGCAATACTCGTGAGGCCAATTCATGATGCTCGGTGACGTCATCTGAGCAAAAATGACTAGGCTGCCCCTGTCCTAGGGAAGCCTATATAAACGAACCAAACTGGCCTTAAGAAGGGACAACTCTCTCTCTCTCAAAATTCATTCTCTCAAACTTACATCTCTTCTTCTCCGATCTCTTACTAGATCGTCGGAGTGCCTTCCCTGGCCACATTCCGGCCAGGTTTGGTGCTAACGGCGTGCTCTACTTGTGCAGGAGCTCTTGAAAGCTTACAGAGGACTCTCTCGCCATTCACTCGGATCAGGAGCCACGGGAGAAGGCTCAAAGGATTTTTGAGGACACCACAATTGGCGACTCTGCTGGGGACAACAACCCAGAAACTCCGGTGCTCCTCCCTAGATCCACCCCTTTTCTCACCCTTCTCAGTGAATCCTCGACTCACAATGGGTGGCGAACCAACTCAACCACCACATCTCAGCGACCCCCTCCACCCCTCTGCCTCCAGGGATCCCAAGGGGACCCCTCACGTCTCCGTCTCCATCCAGCCAGGTCACCTCGGACTCACTCCGAGCCCGGATCCACAGCATCTAGCCATCCAGCGACTCACTCACCACCTAGAGGAGCGAGACGCAGAGATGGAGGCGATGAGAGCCCAGCTCTCTAAGCTAACCGAGACGGTAAAAAAGAAGGCTGCTGCAGAGACCACCGCAACATCTCATGGTGGCCTCTCCGGCCAAAGACGCTCGGCCAAGGATCGAACTGGTAACCCTGACAGAGAGAGGGCTCAAAATAAGGCTCTCGTGCTTCGGCACGAGAACCCGTCGACCGAGCACCTCTCAAGGGGCCACCAGGGAGATTCCTCTCGGCACTACTCCTCACAGGTCTCGGAATCAAGTGCTCGTTCGCCATATTCGCAGTTGTCTGCATCTCACGAAACGGTGTACTGCTTCGAAGATGGCGAATATAAACCAATCTATCTCCGAAAGGACCCCAAGGAGGCGGCCCACACCGAGCGTTCTTCTGGCCGACGCCGCCATAAGACCCCTCCACAGCCAGCAAAATCTGCTGACCTCCGAGCTCGGGTAGAGCAGTTAAAGAAAGCCTCTCCACAAGAGCAAAATCTGGTTGTCATCCGAGATGGCGATACGGGAAAACGTCATACCTACCGAACTGACGAAAGAGCTCACCATGACGACGCTGGTGGGAAGAGAAAGGAGAAAGAACCCCGGGATCAAACCCGCCACCACGAGCGTCACCACGAGCGTCAACATGAGCGTCGCCATGATGAGCAGCGCCATACCTATACCGAGAAGCGTTCTCGGACCAGCGACGGATTTGTCGTACCGTCACTTCCCCCTCTCTCATCTCTCCCACCCTTGCCGAGCGTCGACGAACGTTTGAAACAGTTGGCAAAATCACCTTTCACAAAGGAGATCGCCTCGGCAACATTACCAGCTGGATTCTCCCTCCCAAAGTTCAACCGTTACGACGCCCTCACAGACGCGTACAACCATCTCATATACTTCAGACAGATCATCAACCTCTATACCTCGGATCAGGCCTTGATGTGTAAAGTGTTCCCCACGAGCCTAGGGACTCTCGGGTCCCTATGGTTCAATAAACTCGACGAAGGATCCATTGGGAGTTACGAGGCCCTGGAGAGAGCTTTTCTGTCTCGGTTCGTTACGAGCAATATACAGAAGAAGGAGGTAGACTCTCTCCTCGGCCTGCGGAAGCGTCCAGATGAAACGCTACGCCAATACGCTGCTAGGTACTGGGAAATGTTCCACCAAGTCCAGGGCTGTGATCATACTCTTGCCGCGACACACTTTAAGCATGGCTTGGAGAGCAAGAGCCCTGTCTTCACGGATCTGATGTTACATCCACCAAAGAACATGGATGACCTGATGGAACGGATAAACAAGTATATCGAGCTTGAGGAACTCTTAACCGAGCGTGATGCTCCAACCTCCTCCTCCGCTCCAAGGGTTATCCATGTCTCGGGTAATCAGAAGAAGGCAGTAAACACCATCAAAGCTGATGCAGCAAAGAGACTTCCGAAGGCAAGCGACTTCGCCGCCGAGCGCACGGTGTTCACCGAGCCAATATACATGCTTCTACGGAAAATCGAGAATGAAGGTTTCTTCCATTGGCCGGACCACAAGATGGGCACCCAAGATAAAACTAAGGATAGAAAGGTCTATTGCACCTACCACCGAGAGCAAGGTCACTACACGACCTCGTGCAGACCGTTCAAAGCATATTTGGAAACCCTTGTCTCGGCTGGGAACCTGGACGCTTACATCGACCAGGATAAAACTCTGGCTCGGGCACAAGGACAGGGAGCGGCTGCAGGAGGAGGCGCCCAGGAAGAAGTGGTAATGCACGTGATCCACGGTCCGGTTACGAGAATGATGGAGGCTCGGGTGTTTAAGGAAATCGAGCAAGCTACCAAGGCATTGGAGGTGCTCTCGGTCAAGCCACAGTCGAAACGCAGTCTCCCGACTAAGGAGTCTCAGTGGACGATCAATTTCACCGAGAAGGATTTGGAGGGTGTGCACTTCCCACACAACGACGCCCTCATCATCACACTCAAAGTGGGCAGAGCAACGGTGGAGAGAATCTTGGTAGACCAAGGAAGCGCCGCCGAGGTAATGTACTATTCCTTGTTTAAGCGATACGGATTCACTAGCAAGGACCTTAAGCCCTCCGAGGTCCCCCTCGTTGGCTTTAGTGGTACACCGGTGTATCCACTCGGTACCATCACTCTTCCCGTTATCACGGGCTCGGTAACTCAACAAGTGGAGTTCATTGTTGTCAACTCGCCGAGCCCCTATAATATTATATTGGGAAGAAACTGGCTCCATGCAATGAAAGCCGTGGCATCCACGTACCATCAGGTGCTGCGGTTTATCGGGAATAAAGGAAAGCAGGAGAGTGTTAAAGGCGATCAGATAGCTGCCAAGAAATGCTATATCTCAACTGTAGGCAGAAAGGAGAAGATTAAGCCGAAGCAGGTGCAGTGGGTGGAAGTCCCCGAGGCACCAGTTCTGGAAGACGTCGGTCGACCGGCCGAGGCAAAATCGGTTGAAGATCTCATCACAGTCCCAATCAATGAGGACGGGAGCCGTTTCTTCCTTCTCGGGTCTACACTAACCGAGGCCGAAAAGGAGGAGATGGTGACCTTCCTCAAGGCAAACATTCAGGTGTTTGCCTGGACACCGTATGAGATGCCAGGTGTTGACCCGAGCTTCATCAAACACCAGCTCAAAGTTGACCCATTGAGACGCCCGGTCATCCGAAGCCGAGAAGGTCTTCAGCTGTTCATGCCGAAGCAGTTGAGTCAGAAGTAGACAAGCTACTAGAAGCCCAAGCGATCCAGGAAATCCAGTACCCTACTTGGCTGGCAAATACGGTGGTGGTTCCCAAGAAGAACGGTAAGCTAAGGGTCTGCGTAGACTACACGAACCTCAATGATGCCTGTCCAAAAGACTGTTTCCCAGTCCCTCGGATAGACCAACTCGTGGACGCTACGGCAGGTCACGCTCGGTTAAGCTTTATGGATGCGTACAGGGGCTACCACCAAGTCTTTATGGATGAAGAGGACAGGGAAAAGACAGCTTTCATCACTCCGAGAGGCCTCTATTGCTATCGAGTCATGCCCTTCGGGCTGAAGAACGCCGGGGCCACCTTTCAACGAATGGTGTCTCGGATGTTCAAAGATCAGCTCGGGGACACGATGGAAGCATACATCGACGACATGGTGGTGAAAAGTGTGCAAGAAGGAAGCCACATTGCAGATCTCGACAAGATGTTCACGGTGCTGAAGCAGCATGGCCTAAAGCTCAACGCCGAGAAGTGCTCTTTCGGAGTCGGATCAGGAAAATTCCTAGGCCATTTGGTAACAAGAAGGGGTATTGAAGCAGATCCGAGCCAGGTAACGGCAATACAGCGGCTCGTTTCACCGAGCACGATCAAGGAAGTTCAAAGGCTTACAGGGATGGCCGCAGCACTCAACCGCTTCATCAGCCGTTCGGCAGACATATGCCGACCTCTTTTTCAATCTATCAAGACGAGCAAAAGGAAATTCCAGTGGACAGAGGAGTGTGAAAAAGCTCTGCAGCGCCTAAAAACCTATCTAACCGAGCCTCCTTTACTGGAGACGCCTCGGGAAAATGAAGATTTATTTATCTACCTTTCAGTCTCTCCACACGCAGTCAGCTCGATCCTAGTCCGAGCAGAGGGAGTCGAGCATCGACCAGTGTATTATGCGAGCAAGACACTAACCGGTGCCGAGACAAGGTACCTACCTCTTGAAAAAATTGCCTTTGCTCTCGTAACTGCATCTCGGAAGCTGCTCCCCTACTTCCAAGCTCACACAATCATCGTCCTCACCGAGCATCCACTGAAGGCACTTTTCCGAAGAGCTGATCTCTCAACACGGGTCTCGAAGTGGTCATGTGAAATGGCCAACTTTGACATCCAGTATCGACCAAGAACAGCTATTAAGGCGCAGGTGTTGGCTGACTTTATAGCCGAGCTAACACCAGGAGCAGAAAAACAGAAGGAAGAAAAACCCTACCTAACCCCTCCCAAGCAACCTATTGAAGACCATGACGCACCCGTGGCGATTGAAGATATAACCAACAGTGTCTCGGAGGAAGAGGCTGACGCAGCTGACTTAACACCAATGCCTCTCTCGGAAGGAGAACCGAGTCCGAGCGCGGATGAAGAACAGGCAACCACGCCATTCTCTACTTGGCACATGTTCCACGGTAATGCTTGGAAGTTGCACGTGGATGGAGCCTCTAACCAACGAGGAGCTGGAGCAGGCGTCGTCCTAATCTCCCCCGAGGGAGTCATTCACGAGAATGCAATATCAATCGAGTTCCCGGCCTCTAACAATGAGGCCGAGTACGAAGCCTTAATCGCTGGCCTTCGGTTAGCCGAAGCAATGGCAGTGAAGACTCTGATGGTTTATAGCGACTCTCAACTCGTTGTGAACCAATTCAACGGAGAATATGATGCAAAGGATGAAAGAATGGCCAAATATCTAAGCATAGCCAGGGTATTAACCGAGCAGTTTGAAGAAATCGAAGTACACCAGGTGGGCCGAGAGCACAACGCCCACGCAGACGCACTTGCAGGATTGGGATCTGCATGCAAAGCTTCCGAGCAACGAAGCATTTCTTTCGGAACAATCTCTGCACCGAGCTTCGACCCCCCTCGGACTCAAATGATGAATATTGAGCTCGGACCTAGCTGGATGGATGAACTCGTGTTTTATCTACGAGACGACAAGCTCCCCGACGACCGACGAGAAGCCCACCGAATCAGATGCAAGGCTGCCAACTATTGGCTCTCACCAACGGGATCTCTTTACAGACGTTCTCGGACAGGACCATACCTCATGGCGGTCCATCAGAACCAAGTCCACTCAATACTCCACGAACTTCATGCAGGCAGCGGAGGCTGCCACTCGGGAGGACGATCTATTGCCCACCGAGCCATTACTCAGGGGTATTGGTGGCCCAAGATGAAGGAAGACTCTGAGGAGTTCGTTCGGAAATGCCACAGATGCCAGTTGTACAAGCCAATGATCCATCAGCCCGCCGAAGACCTTCAACCAATCACAAGTCCATGGCCTTTTGCCCAATGGGGCTTGGACATTGTCGGCGAGCTTCCCCTTGCTCCAGGAGGATTTCGCTACCTCATAACTGCCACAGATTACTTTTCCAAATGGGTGGAAGCCGAACCTTTGGTTTTCATTACCGAGGCAAATGTAAAGAGTTTCCTGTGGCAGAATATCATCTCTCGGTACGGTGTGCCATATGCAATCGTCTCGGACAACGGGAAGCAGTTCACGGGGAAGCAAATGAAAAAGGTATGTGACAAGCTCGGGATGCGCTTCTTCAACTCCACACCAGTTTATCCTCAAGGTAACGGCCAGACCGAGGCGTCTAACAAGACGGTCGCGGCTGGACTCAAGCGAAGGCTAACCGCTAAGAGAGGAAAATGGGCTGAAGAGTTACCACACGTTCTATGGGCATTCCGGACCACCCCGAGGCGCTCTACGGGCCAGACTCCCTACTCTCTCGCGTACGGTATTGAAGCTGTAATCCCCATTCAGAAGGGGCTACCTACTATCAGGACCGAGTACTTTGATGAAACCACCAACAACACGGCTCTAAGTAACGACCTGGACTTGGCCGAGGAGAAGCGTGATGCAGCTCGTGTAAAATTGGCAGCTTATCAGCAGGAGGTCGCTAAGGGGTACAACAAGACGGTTCGGTTGAGGACATTCTGCCCGGATGACCTGGTCCTCAAGAAGGTTACGGATAAGAACAAGAAAAAGAAGCTAATGCCTAATTGGGACGGTCCCTACCGAGTCGTTAAGAAGGTTGGAAAAGGAGCTTATCGGATTGAAGACATGAATGGGAAACTCGTGGATAAGCCGTGGAATGCTTACAACTTGAGAAAATATTATGCTTAAGGGTTGCAGCTCTCGGAAGAAGAATCTCAGACTTAGAACAATTATGAAGAAATTTTGATGTACCATCTTCTCGGAAGTTTTATAAATGAAAAGCTTTTTGATCTCAGCTGTTATCTTATTTAATCATGTCTCGGTATTCGTACCCAATGGCTTCGGCCAAAGACAAACTCACAGATGGGTCTCACCCCATAAGACCGCCCGGTTTAACCGAGCCAATCAAAAATCAAACACCCTCGGGGTGGTACTAACATAAAATGCCTCGGTATGTTTTCACCGAACCCCTCAAACCCTTGATAAGGAGTATTGTCTCAATGTTAACTTATATCTTTAAGTTACACAATTGACTCGGTTTACCGAGCGAAATAATCTCTTTTAAGGGTTATTATTTCAAATGTTAACTTATATTTTTAAGTTACACAAATTCCGAGACATATGATATCACTCTCGGTAAGAACACTTGTGTAAAATTTTCTCGTCTTATGGACATTCAATTGACTCGGCAAATATCCGAGAAGATCTGTAAATTGCTTCGGTTATTTTCTATGCCTTAGCAAAAATTTCTTACAACATTCATCTCAACTTAGGCCAGGGGTATTTACTTGCCCTAAGCCGAGACAAATGGGGGTATTATTACAATATCTCGCAAAATGATCATTCAAACAAGATGCAAATAGAAGGAACAAAAACTCCCATTCATCCAACCATAATAAACGACTCGGCATAAAATTCCACCGAGCCATTTCAAAAGCAAGAAATATTGTTTGAAGGAGAACAAAAGTATTGTACTAAAAATACGAGCGGCTCGGCATAAAATTCCACCGAGACACGAGCAACACAGGAAAGAAATTGTTCAAACTAATACAAAGAAAACAACATCAAGCATTTTTCGAAGGTTCTCGGTCAACGACCTCGGTGTCATTAGCAGCGGTGTTGTCAACGTTCTCGACATTTTCTGCAGCCTCTTCCTCTTCTTCTTCAGCCTCCTCCTCCGAGGGGATCTCAATTTCAGGGGTCTCGACCTCGGGTATAGCTCGGAGAGCAGATTCAGCAGGAACGCTGCCAGCTTCTAATCCGAGCTCATAACCCTTGGCCACCCCTTTGAAGTAGTAAATCTTGGCACCCCTGCAGAAGCCCATGTTTGTTATCTCCTCCACCTGCCCCTGGTAGTGCGCAATGACCTTCTCTTTAGCTTCCTGAAAGCCGGCCGAGTGCGCAACGCTGACCGCCTCCTTTGACCTCTGCTCCTCCTCGGACAGTTTCTGTTGCAGCTCTTTTACCTGCCCTCGGAGAGCGTCTAGTTCGGAAAGCTGCTTCTTCGCCTCGTCCAGCTCCGAGAGTTGAAGTTTTGCTGCAGACAATTCATTCTCGGTTTCTCTCCTCTTCGTCAGAGCATCCTTGTACTTCAACTTCAGAGAGCCAAAGGAGGAGGAGAGGTTCACGACCTTCTGGTGATACCCGAGCAATGACTGGTTGGCCTACAAAAATCCATTACAACAGTTATAAATTGTTCCAATACAAGAAAACAGAAGACGTTCTCGGAAGGGGTTATTACTTACAAGGGTCAAGTGAGAAAACATATCCACAATGTTCCCTTCCAGATCAGCAGGGACCTGCTTCATATCTTCAGGAAGACACACGCCCTGAAGCAGAGGTAGTCCGAGCCTAGGATTGGCTCGGACGCTGTCCGTCAACATCACAGGTTGCCCCTGCTTGGTCTGAGGGGCGAAAATGAAAGGGATTGGAGAGGAGGTTTCGGCAGTTGAATCTTTCTCGGCAGGAGTTTTCTCTTGGGGGGTCTTATCAGCGGTGGCTTTGTTCTTCGGAATGTCTTTACCCGAGCCTGATCCAGTCACAAGCCTCTGCTTCTTAAGCTCGGCTGTATCAGTCTCGGTACCGACAGGGGCTCGCTTTGCCTGAGCTGAGTTGCCCTTGGCAGACGGGGTAGCAGACTTCTTCGGTTTCTTTAAAAGGCTCGGGAGTTCACCGAGGTTACCACCCATATTTTCGTCTTCTTCTTCGAAATCCTCTTGAAGTGGCTCTCTGATCGTCCCGGCCAAGTCCTGGATTTGGGCCCTGTGAAGATCTACCTCGATGTCCGAGCTCAACTCAACCGCCTCGACCGACTTTCCTTTGAAGGATACCCTCTTCCTCTTCCTGCCCGTTTCTGCCCGCTCGGCCTCAAGCTGTTCCTTAGTCTTCTTCTTCCTCTTTTGGAGGTAGGAGGTATAGGTTGGCTCGTAGCCTAGCAGAACGTGGGCGAGCCTTTCCTCGCGAGGCATGGAGTAAGCAGCCCTGATATGATCGTCGCTTTTGGCTTTGAACAGGCGAGCAGAAATGGGAGAAGGTTCTGCAAAACAAAAACAAGATCTCGGTAAGTACAGTTCTACAAAAGTTATTCAAATATAAGATGTTTACTGAAGATCAAAGCAAAGCAAACCTAAGAGCTCATTGAGTCTCGGAATGGGGTAAAGACCGTCGTCCTCGGGACCAAACTCAAAATTCCCCCGAATCTCAACGAAGTCATTGCCCCCGCGATCGGAGTCGGGAAGGTGGTCAATCAGATATTCCCGAGGCTCCTTTGGCGTGCTCCGCAGAGAGAGGAACCTTCGACCTAAAGGGCTGCTCCGAGAAACGTTGTAAACGCCAATCAGGTCGAAAATATTAAAAACTAGACCGAATTTCTCTCGGAGGAAGTAGATTCCGTTGATAATTCTAAAAGAATTCACGGCTAAGAACCTAGGGGGCAACTTATACTCAAAAAAGAACTGTCGAAGAAGAAGGTTCATAGGGAACCGAACCCCTCCTTCGGTAATTGCTATGAGGGGGAGAGTAATATGGTTCTCGGAAAATGTGATCTTATCCCGGGACACCGAGCGAATCTCCACGTCGCTTGGGATACCGTACTCTTCACAAAACGCCTCGTATTCACCAGGCTCCCCGTTGAAGAAATGCAGGTATGGGTTGGGCTCTTTCTCGGAGGGCTTCGCTTTGGGTTTACGGGCTGCATGGGGTTGGACCTCGGAAGCATGGGTCCCAACAGGAGCGTTCGCAGCGGGTTTGAGTGGCGAGCCCTCGGTCGTCGGTTCGTACACCGAACCAGAGTAGTCCGCTCCTTGTTGAACCACTTCCACGATCTGAACATCGGGAATCTGAGCTGAGGCACCGTTGCCGTCCCTCCCTTCCCCGAGATTGGCGGAGTCAGTATGGTCGCTGCTTAGCTCCCCCTGGTTCACCGAACCCTCACTACCTGACCGAATGGCGAGGTGGATTTGATAGGGGGAAGGGGGTTGAACTCGTCGTTTGCTGGGCCTACATCAGCGGACGCCATTCCGACGTCCGGATCGAGGAAAGTCTGTGCGAGACGGTAGCTGTAGTGATTATAGCTATTCACTGGGGACACGGAGCCTGACCTGTTCGAGCTTCCCGAGGAGAAGACGTAGGGCTCCAGGGTTACCGAACCTGAAAAGTGCACGGGTGAAAGACAGTTAGCCACGTAACTGATAGTGGTCTAAAGCTTTTTGCTGGGATTTACTAAGTGGCAAAATCGGCTCGGAATAATCCCGAGCCAAAACCCTAAGTGACCTAGGCACATTTATGTGTCTCGGGAAAGCTGGGCAAGGGAAGGGCTATCGATGGTCTGAGTATGATCTCGGCCAAGGTCCGGATCTCTTGTCTCGGTTTTACCTCGGTTGACAAACAAGATTGAAATTAAAAACCTAAGGGCTGGAAGATCAAAAAGTGAGCTGAAGAGTCACAAGGGAAGTTCTAACGAAGAACACGATGAACAGTTGAACGATTGAGTTCACTGTTCATCGCAACTTCTGGAATCTCTCAACAGATCATCAAACTTATTTGTTTACCAAATAAAACTTAAGATATCGTTTCAAAAAACTCCGGGTCAACAGCGAAATCAAAGATAAAACAAGTATAGAGAAACAGAAGGGAAAAATCGTTACCTGAGCTACGCCGGAGAAGAGTTGCAGCGGTGGCGAAGATGAACAGTTACGGTGTTTTTCACCGGTTGAAGGCTGAGAAAGTGGTAGAAACACGGTGGAGGACGACGGTGTAGAGACTGAAAATCACGATCTTAAGATTCGACGGCGTAGAGGCTGAAGATCAGAGGCAGAGAGTGAAAGAAAGGTATTTCTCTCTCTTCAATCTCCAATTTATAACCGGCGTGGAGCGTTTAAAACACAGCGCGGGAAACGAGGCAGCATTTGGGCGGCGACGATTAAAGCTTTGACACGTGTCGTTTGATGGGACTGCCCGAGCCTATCCTCTGACACTCAACGTAAGCGAGCCTCTCTCAGATAAAAACACGATCCGCGTACGTCCCCTTCGACCAATCAGTATCCGCCATGTGGAGCTAATCGAGGGTGTCCACGAAATGATCACGGTTGAGGCTCGGTTAAAAGAAACACAACGGAGGGAGTCCTTCCTTCTCGGATGCATCTTACTCGCACCTCGGCTTAATGCAACGGCCCAACAAGGAATGGTCAACTCCTTTCTCGGAACCATATGTCTCGGAAGAAGTTGAGGGGCTATTATAGTGGGCCGAAACCTGACAGTCCTAAATGGGGCTCGGTGAAAGAGCCCAGCAGAGCCCAGACCCAAGCGGATCTCCAGGCCCGCCAAGGGACAAAAGACTTTGGGCCGACCGAGCTCGGCCCATCCGAGACAAACCGGTGTCTCGGCCGACATACCGAAAACCGTCCGAATCATCCATGACGGATCGCATCCGAGATGGCTCGGAAGGATAATCCGAGATATCAGCAACGTCCTCTATGACGTCATCCGAGGCGGTTAATGCCCGTAACAAACTGGGGGAGGGCCCGTGTGCACTTTACGGCCGTTCCTGTGTCAGCGTAAACCCCGCCGAACGGTTATGCCACATGTCGCAACCCTATTGGAGGAGGCAAGAATGCAATACTCGTGAGGCCAATTCATGATGCTCGGTGACGTCATCTGAGCAAAAATGACTAGGCTGCCTCTGTCCTAGGGAAGCCTATATAAACGAACCAAACTGGCCTTAAGAAGGGACAACTCTCTCTCTCTCAAAATTCATTCTCTCAAACTTACATCTCTTCTTCTCCGATCTCTTACTAGATCGTCGGAGTGCCTTCCCTGGCCACATTCCGGCCAGGTTTGGTGCTAACGGCGTGCTCTACTTGTGCAGGAGCTCTTGAAAGCTTACAGAGGACTCTCTCGCCATTCACTCGGATCAGGAGCCACGGGAGAAGGCTCAAAGGATTTTTGAGGACACCACAACATGATCTGCAAATTTGCAAGATTGAAGATCAGGAACATCTCCATAGCGTACACAATCGCAGATTTGTAATCGTTGAACATTAGACTTCCACAACCCACATTTCCAATTTTATTTGCATTCCATATCGTTATCCTTTTGTTGATGTTTTCTGAAACCAATTTACCATGTACAATCCCTTGATTGAGATTTTTTGCATGAGTTAGCATCTTGTGTTCATTAGACTGCTTTAGTAATCATGGTATTGCTATTACAAGTCCGGTCAACATATACGGGGCAGGAAAAGCTAATTTGAAACCACTTCTAAAATCATCACGTGCTAGATTCTTCGGAATTTGAACTTTGTATAAGACTTCGGTTCATGTTGCCAGTAATTTTGGCATTTCATCTCAGTGGATACTCTATGAGAAGTTTGTTGCTGACGCTGGTATAAATGAAAGATGGCCATAATTAATTAATATTTTTATTTTTCTTTTGTTATGTGGGTCGTCTACATACCCAAGGAACGATACTATCAGGAAGAGAGTGAAAAGAAGGTACTGGATTGGTCTCATCTTTCTTCTTCCTTTCACTGTTCAAGTAGGTCTTTCCTCTGTATTTGTTTCAGTCTTTTAATCTACCCCTTGACCGTAGAAGCTAATCAGATCCATTTGCTTTAACATGGTCATATTTCTTACTTCTGCTTGAATATTCAGTGAACATTTGTGATACATGTATGGTATTAGTACATGGATTGAGTAAACTTTCAATTGAGACACCATTAGGCGATATAAGGTTTCTAAATCATTCTATTGTTGAATTTCTGAATCTTAATGATATTCTTCTCTTAGTCTTCTATACTTTTCTAGCATTCTCCTCTTACCATTTTATATTCTTTCTTCATGTCCAGGCAATGAATGATCATATTGAACAAATGGGTGTTGCAATAGATATCCATCAGAAGGTCAGTTAAATTTGGGCAACTGTAAAAAATACTATGATTCGTCTGTTGTGGTGCTCTGTGGTTTTGTTTTTGGTGTCACCTCACGTTATTTGTTTGTTATGACTAGCAACTTGAGGAACTGCAAGAAAAATATGATGCTCAGGTTCAAGAATGCTCTGGTTTAAGCAGCGAACTTGGTGCCACCAAGGTAAATTGTCTTCATCCTGTTATATATACCTGATGTAGGACACTTACAGGATTTCAAAAAATTACAAGGGAAACATATAAGTACGGTTTGGGAGCTGTGATTAGGCAATGTTTCAATACTATTTCATGTTGTTCAGGCCTCAGGGCTATGAATAGTAGTCAGTGGACAGTAACGGGGGCTAATTTTAAACAGAAATCAAGAATAAAAAGAGAAGAATTGAAGAAGATAGGTCTAGGAACCACTCCTAGAAGCCTTAGGCATCCCACCTAGGGTTTGATTGCATCAGACAATCCATCAAAGAGATTGTAAGCTCTGAATTTTCTGTAATATTCATCTCGCTTTTTATTGAGGCATGAGATCCTTATACGTAGACTAGAGACTTCCTAATTCAAATAAGGAAACTGCTAATTTTTTTGACAAAATCTAAACCCAAATAAGACAAGAAAATACAAAACAAATGACTTGACCCATAAGCCGACCCATGGGCGACTGTTAGATAGCGTGATATACGTTGTTGGGCCCATTTCCTAACAGCTTAAGCTTTTGGGAGAGTTGGTAACTTAACACCCTACAACACATATCCATCAAATTCGGCAATTGCCAAAATACTCTTGACTGAAAAAACCAACCAGCAACATATAGAATATAAAAACAGAACTAAAACAAGACTCTACAAGACTAAAACATAATTAAGCAAACTCCCAAGTAGTTTGAGGCGTTGAGCATCATCCAATGCATGCCAAATCAAAGCTTGAGTATTGGAAACATTTCTTCCACTCCTCTTTTACACTTTAACAGTTGGTTGCCTCTTGTATCCATTGTAAACTTTTCGAGTCGTACTTAGGTTTCATAATGTAATGCTAAGTTTTGCAGAGAAACTTGTACCAAACAAGCAAATTGTTGGCCGGCACTGAGGAAGAGTTAAGGAGATGCCAGTATGCTCTCAAGGAGCGTGATTTTGTCATATCTGAGCATAAAAAAGCAGGTATGCTAGAATTTCTTTTTCGTAGAACTACTTCTGGTTGCTGAATCTTTCTAATGTCGATTGCCATGTGGAACAGAAAATGCTTTGGCATATCAAGCATGCGTCTTGAGATCTGACCTGGAGAAATCTCTGCAGGATAATGCTTTGTTATATTCAAAAATTGGTACGTAATGTCAGTTAAATTTCATATCCTACTACATGTCTGGATTACATTCATAAGTTTCTGACTGCTTCCCTGATATATTTTTGTGTAGCAAGAGAAGACAAACTGAATGTTGATAACAGATCAGTTGTGAATGACTTCCAATCCAATCTTGTGCTGCAACTTGGTTCCCTGTCTAATACAGTAGCCACCTCAATGACCCTGTCATTTTTGGACATACACAATAAGGTACTGGTGAAGTTTTGGCAGAACTTATTTTCCTACTTCCTCTCTCAGTCTATCTATCTAACTGTTTTTGTTTATTTTACTTTAATCAGTGATCTTATTTTTCTGCTAGCTTATAAGTACTTGCTTTGCAAGAGATAGCTTCATCTATGTTCCCACTTTTTGCACACATATGGACATTGAATCAAATTCCTATCACTGGCCATCATGGATTTGAAGAAAAAAATGACTGCTTCGGGGGCGTTGTACATATCTCACTTTGAGGCAGTGCAAAATCTTGTTCGTTTGCACAATGCAAGCTCTAATGCTGGTTTAGAGGAGATTTTGTTAAGTTGTGGGTGTAAATGTGTAATTAGATTGTATTCGTCTACTCTTACAATTAAGTTAGTAGTTTAGGTTCATAGTGTAATTTATCTCTTATACTCTTGTATAAGTACCACGTAATGAGAATAGAACCCTAACTTTTTGCCTCTCAATTGTTTTGTCTAACTTTACATGGTATCAGAGCGTAGATCCTTTACCGATTGAGTTTTCTTCCAGAACGGCTGAGTTTTCTCCCGTTCATAGTCTTTCTCACGCTGTCCTTGTTCACCCACAATCGATACTCGTCTACTACGGTACTGATTTCTGATCGCATCAACGGATTTCGCATCAATCACATAAAGATTCGCATCATTGCTACAATACTCGCATCAATTTAAGGTACTCGCATCAATCAATCACAATACTCGCATCAATCAAGATGACTCGCATCAATCGTACTCTCTTCAGAATAAAGAGATCTCAATCTCGATTACCCTCCGGCGAGTCTCACCGACCACCGTACCCTACTCGCCGACATCCGGCGATCATTGTCTGAAGTTCTCCCATCTCCGGCGACCCTGAAAACTTCCGGCAAACCCTCTACATTATAATCTTCAAAATCGACTGGGTTCTTGTGATTTGTATCCGACGACCTCAGGCAACCACCGACGACAACAGTAGAGAGCCGTACGATTCTCGATTTAGTCCCTACAGCGCTTTACAGTGACTGAGTGCTCCCTATTGGCCTCTACAGCCCTTGAGTTAACAGAGTTATCTCTATTTGGCCTCTTTCGTACTCAGCAGTAAGTGAATATTTGACAGTGACTGGTTTTTGGTTCCTTTATTACAATCTCTGCACTATTCATCGTTATTTGAGGTTTCTCCGTTGAGTAGCTGCTTTTATCTGTTGCGCACCTGTTTTTTTTCTGCTTTTCAACATGTCTGAGGATTCAAAGAATATTGAAACTGAGTCTTCTGGTAAGGATTTGTCAGGTCAATTTGAAAGGAAGTTGGAGAATGTTCCTTTGGATATTTGTCCTATAAAATTGGATGGGACAAATTATTTGCTTTGGTCTCGCACCTTCACTTTGGCTATTGAAGCCAAAGAGATGTCAGAATTCATAGAGGGCCCTATTACTCAACCTACAGAGGTTGTTGCCCTTAAGAAATTTAAGTCTCAAAGATCGTTGGTCATGACCTGGTTGTTTAACTCTATGAAAGCTGAAATTCGTCATAATTTTCTGCTCCTTGATACTCCACACAAGATTTGGACTACTGCAGCTCAAACCTATTCTCATCAGGGTAATGATGCACAGTGTTTTGAGTTGAGAAAGCGCCTTCGTAATTTAGATCAACACCATCGGTCTGTAGCTGAGTATTTTGCGGAGTTGAGTGGACTGTGGCAGGAATTCAATTTTTATCAGGGATTTCAGGCTGTTTGTACTGAGGATGCCACTGCTTGGTTGAAGAGGTTAGAGAAAGAGCGTATTTATGATTTTCTTGCTGGTCTTGACATGGAGTATGATCCAATTAGAGTGCAGGTGCTGGGTCGTGTTCCGTTTCCGTCTCTGGGTGAAGCTTATGCTATTGTCCAGCAGGAGGAGAGTAGGAGGGGAGCTATGGTGCATCCTCCTATTTCTGATCGCTTTGCCTTGGTTGCCAGTCCTCAGGGTCAGTTTGGCTCTAGCAGAGGGTTTACTCCTACTTCACAGAGTGGGAAGTCACAGTCTGGTGCTAGCAGTGGGTCTACTGATCGTGAGTCACTTCAGTGTGATTATTGCCACAACACCGGTCATACTAGGGATTTTTGCTGGAAGTTACATGGTCGTCCTCCTCGTGGGCGAGGGGGTGGACGCGGTGGTCGTGGTACAGTACGTTCTCACGCCTAGGCTCGTGTCTCAAAATCAGCGGTTACTACCTCGTCTGACTCTGGGTTTAGTATTGGGGCTCAAGTAAGTTCAAATCATAGTGGTGGATTTTCTCAGGGGGAGATGCAAGCTCTTAGGCGCCTTATGGCTCGGGCTGATTCTTCATCTACCACCTCTTCCTCTTCCACAGCAGCTCCTACTTCATCCTATTTTGCTCACACAGGTATCTCATCAAATGCGTTCACTGCCTCTTCTGCTATCCCTTGGATTATAGATTCTGGTGCTTCAGATCATATGACAGGTTGTTCCTCTGTATTTGATTCTTACTCTACTTGTTCGGGTAAGGATAAGGTCAGAATAGCAAACGGGTCATTCTCTGCTATCGCAGGGAAAGGTTCCATTCACTATTCTCCCTCTATTTCTCTTTCTTCAGTTCTACATATTCCAAATTTTTCCACTAATCTTTTGTCTGTTAGTAGTCTCACTCATTCTGCAAATTGTTCTGTGACATTTTTTCCTACTCATTGTGTTTTTCAGGAACTGGGAACGTGGAAAGTGATTGGCAGTGGTAGAGCACTGTGGACGGTCCACCGGATTTCGTGGTTTTTGGTTTTGAAAATAGAGTCGCCACCCGGGTTTTTAGAAAATGGTTTAGGACCCGAGAAACCGTTTTGAAAATGATTTAGAAAATTGATTTAGAAACAAATTGAAAACCAGAGATTCGTTTTGGGTTCGGGAGCCAGGTTACGAACGGGGAAGGGTTTTAATGCACCCCGTTCGCCCGATTAAAAAATCGGTCTTTACTAAACATTTGTGGGATTTTACAGAAAACATTTTACTGCCGATTTTCAACAGATGAGCATTTAAGCAAAGCAGACGATGATAATGAAAGATAAGTTATTAACATATAATTCACAGTAAACATGTCAAGAAAATCCAAGATTTAAACTGTTCATGCAAAGGCATTATTCAAAATTTTAATTTTCACACGAAAAGAGTGCCGTGCGGCATACTGGATGTACCGTACGGCCCTGTTCATCAAATCAACGGTCAAATTTTTAAAGGAGTACCGTACGGCACTCCAGGTGTACCGTGCGGTACAGAGGGAGTGCCGTGCGGCACTGTTGGCTGCAGGACAGTTTCAAAATCTGGATTTTCGACATGATTAAATGCAAGCATATTCAAGACATGAAATGTGGTAAAAACTAGACTACTTTGAATGGGAAAACAGTATGTATAAGTATGGAATGTCCCTCCTCATTAAATCGCTCCGTATGAGGCGATGTTTTCGCCGTACGACGCGACCGGGAGGTGTGAATTTGGACTGACCTTACTGTGATATGGGCATACCAAGCATGGAGATGATATTAGAGATCATTCCATACTTGGTATCCCTCCCCTCAGGGTACCAAACTTAAGGAATTTGGCGAGACGGGTTTATACCTCGGTTTGGAAATCCTCGGATTGAATGCCTTCTTTGAGCTTCCGAATGT
>JADGMU010000496.1:0-42500 GCA_016920895.1 Vaccinium myrtillus | reverse complement strand
TGATTTCTCTGCTGCCAAACGCTGCCGTATGGAGTTACTCCTCCAGCAATGGTAACAAGTGCTGATGCACCACTCATTTATTTTTGTATTGTTTGCTTCTGGACATTCTGCTTAAATTTTGTTTGGAATTAGGGACCCTGTAAAATATGTACTGCCATGTATAGTGACTTGTATAATATGTTCTACTAATAAACTTTCGTTGTCGGTTTCTGTTTTGCCTTCACAGTGTAAACACTGCTGAAGCAGCTTCAAAGCAGTGGAAAGGGACACATGAGACCCTTAACAAAATGGGTAGTCAACATGTTTCAACGTTGGTCTCCCTTGTCAGGTCAGTGGCCCTCACTTTGTTCGTCAAGAAATAGAAGACTATGTGTTCTGCACTAAAAGTGATTGATAATTTGACCTCAATGCCTTTGTGTTTAACTCTTTATATTTCGGATGTCCCCCAAAAATTACTCCTCTTTGGAAAGTCAAAGCAGGAACTTTTTATTTCGCGAACTGTCCCTTACATAATGTTATGTGTGTGTATATTTGTAGGAGAATGAAAAGGTATTGTTGGAAATCAATACCTGAAATTGACTCTTAGTGCATTAGTTGCAGATAATGTGAAAATGTGGCAGTCCCAAAAAGTACCACCTTGTGGGATGGAGTTTGTAATTCAATTATCTCTAATTCTGTTCCTAATTTTGAGGTAGATCCATGGTATCATCATCACCTTGAGATAATTCTTGGACTTTGCCTTCCAGGAATGTGTGTGATAGTAATGAGCAACATGATACTGAGGTTAGCTTGGAAAGGGCTGCAGTTGAAGAAGATGTGGCAAAGAACAGTGAAGATATTATTCAGGACTTTGATAGTGACTAGTGAGTATTGATCACTTCTTATTTTGTTGAGTTTGTACTTCTGATATATTCTCTGTGTCTTCAACTTTGACATAAAATCATTTTGAGATGACTGTTATAGTTAGGGTTAGATTTCAAGTTTGGCTTTAGACAAGCGCAATCATGACGTTGTAGCTTGGTTGTTGGTTGTGTCCATGTGGTCATGCTAGATTATGTCGATTGAACCAAAATATATTTTGGCTTCAAACCAAGGTTGTTAATATCGTACCATACCGGCCGGTACGTACCGGATTTGTGAGAAACCGGTAACCTCGACCTCCAATACCGTCCCGGCTCAGATACCGGCCATTACCGGCGGGTACCGGCGATTCCGGACAATCTCGGACGAGATGGCGGAAAGCTTCATTTCGTCCGGAATTTTGCACGCAGGGCTCGGAGAAGAAGAGAGGGCGATCGGCCGGCATAATCGACATCGTTGACGTCTCTGCGGTCGCCGGCGGCGAGGGAGATGAGGTGTTTCAAGGCGGAGTTGTCGGCTTCCTTAGAGAGAGAGAGAGAGAGAGAGAGACCCATGGCGGCAAGTTGGCAGAGGCTGCGGACAAAAAGTTTAAGATCCGAACATAACTTTATCCCATCTTTACTGTAATATGCTGAAAACCTAATGGTATATTATACATTTAGCCCATCTTTATTTTACATTTACCCATGTCGTGTTGTTCTCTTGCATTTTAAGTCCCCCAGTTAGTATGTTACAAGATTATCTATTTTTATCTTAAGTTGATATTTAAAAATAGAGTGGATATTAAGTGTGTAATACTATTATTAATACAGAGTAAAAAAAATTGTTTTGTTACTATGTACAGGGTATTGGGAATTTTTTTTTTTTTTTTGGGGTATGAGAATTTTTTTGATTTATATATATATATATATATATATCTATATATAAACGATTTAAGGGGGTTATTTTATTTTATGATGAATTTTTATGATAAATGAAATTATATGAGAATTTTCATATAATTGTTTTGATATATATATATATATACACCGGTGATCCTGTCAAAGATCCCGGATTGAAGCTTTTTCGGTGTTTTGAGGCTTTTAAAAATTGTTTTTGCAAAATCCGATCGGTCCAATGTGTTTAAAAGGTGTTTTCCAAGGTCCACGCGGGAAATCTTCAAAAAAAAATACCGGAAAGGGCTTGATCCAAGCATTTTTTCACAAAAACTGTATATATACAGTTTTATGAAAAAATGCTTGGATCAAGCCCTTTCCGGTATTTTTTTTTGAAGATTTCCCGCGTGAACCTTGGAAAACACCTTTTGAACACATTGGACGGTTCGGATCGTGAAAATTTGATCCGGAACTATGAATCCCGGATCCGGGATCCCGGACTAGATAAGGACTCTCTCTATATATATATATACACACACACACACACACACACACACACACACACACACACACACACATATATATATACAGATAGTACCGCTAAATCCGAAACGGTACCGTACCGTACCAGTAAGAAAACCGGTACCCTGTCCACTACGAGATTCAGAACCTTGCTTCAAACTCATCAAATTCACCATCTTTGATGTGTGGCTCAAGATAGTTTGCATCACAAACTAAGTTGTACTAACTTGAAACTGCTGATGTATAGTTATGACGTAAGATTGATTTTATTGTGAAGTTCAAAACATAAAATGTGACACTCCCCTGGATCTTACTAGAGTTTGTCCACATTGGTTGATTGTTAGCTCCAATACTAGTATATGTACATGTACAAGGGCAACCTCTCCACTACTCGCGATATTATTCCAATGCTCTGACATAATGAAGGAGCTTGGCATTAGGACAAATATGTTGCCTATTTACTCACTGTTTGTTCCTTACGAGCACCTTAGTTTCAGTGTGATGCCTACATTATCGATTCTTTATTTACATGATCTCCATAGAAGCGCCTTTTATTTAGCGATATCTGCTTGGATTGTGCTTATTTTGGAATAATTTAACATAGCTTTGCTCAGAAACTATAATCCTGGATTTCTTTTATTTATTTTCTAAAAATTGGTTCGTTCAAGATTGTTGGTGGGAGTTGGGAAGTTTGTTTGGGGTATAATTTTTTTTTTGACTTATAAGACAGAATTTTTGTTTGTAAGATTTAACATAATTTAGGTAATTCAAAATTTATTATTGTGAGAATGTTCTGCACTCTTTCGATTTTCTTATTTTGGTTTAGCCATCCTTCGCAGTTACTCCATTTCCCCGCCATGCATTCTTTCGATTCTTTGTTTTTTACTTCATGCGAACTGCTTGCTTCCCATCTGTTAGTAGTGGACCCATAGATATTTTTCCCTTCCTTTTGGCAGGAAGCTTTTATTACTTGCTACCGGCGTGATAGTTGGTAGCGGGACAGCTATATATCTGCAATCTCGATATGGCGGCAAAAGGCCTGATTCTTATGGTCATTGCAATGGGCTCAGTGATAATAATGAACAATTGGAGAGGGTGGGTGGGAATGAAACTATTGTAAAGAAGAGTAGGCAAAAAAAAGAAAAGTCCATTTCAGTCTCTTCAGATTTTGGCTGCAATTCTTCTATCTCGAATTGGGCGCATTGGTGCAAGGGATATTCTAGCTTTAGTTGCCATAGCGGTATGCCTCTTTTTAAATACACCAGATTATGAATGTCTTTTCTTGGAAAAAAAAAAAAAAAAACCCAACAAGATGTCAAATGCCTTCTAAAAACTACAATATGATTCTATTTGTCTTGGTAATACAAACCACGTTCATATTAGTCAATTTATATGTCACTTCATATAGAATATTCTTTAAAAAAAAAAAAGGGTATCGAGTGTGATGCACTGTCTAATTTAATGGAGATTAATCAAATATATTAGGGGCTAATTTTCATGGATGTGATAATTTAATTGATTCCAACGTCACCATCTCGATCTCCTGACTCTAATTGATTATTACGTTCTTGTTTCATTCGCTTTTCAATTTTTTACCCAAATTAATTAGTACTTTTTTTTTTTTGAACTGGAAGACATTTCTGTATATCAAAAACCTCATACGAGGCATCGCAATTACAAATGCTTGAAAGAGAGGGGGGAGGGTTAGAAACCCAATCAGGGGGAAGGGTACCCTTAAGACAATGGGAGGCTATCCAATGCGCTACTTTACTACAATTCCTAGGAGCCCAAGAAAAAGAACAAAAAGCCAAGCGAGAGAGAGTTTTGATGTCTTCAATAATAGTGGCACAGTCCCAAGGCGGCACATTCTCAGTGGAACAAAGCTTAATAATTCTCTGATTATCACTCTCAATGGAAGTCAGATTATGATGGGTAGGGTGGAGCATGGATCCCGCGAGACAAACTGCAAGAGCTTCACCTTGGAGAGAAGAGGAAGCTCTAACCTAGGAAGTGCGACCATCCAGAATAAGGCCTCTGTGATCCCTCAAAATAGAAGCAATAGCAGCTTGATTGCTTCCCTTAACCATGGCCACATCACAATTGATTAGTACTTGTGTTGTGTACCTGTGATTGTTGTGAACCTGTGATTGTTGTGATTTGGAGTCTAGTGTATGTCTTTGTTAGGTATATATAGCTTGATATACATTGTTTTTTCTTTTTTTTATAACTGGATGTCCGAGCGCGTCTTGTCTTGGTAATTCCAAATCCCTGGAGATAACGACCAAGGCTAACCTCCAAAGATAGCGCCAAGAGTTTCTTTGAGAAGGAAATCAAACCTGAGACCTTAGATGGAAGCAAAGCCCTAAGTTTTAATGCAAGACCACTTTGCCTGCTCCTTGGGGTCAGCTTGATATACATGTTGTTGGGCAACTTGTAACATTTTGGAGGTGTGTATCAATGGTTTGGGGGCCCTAATGTGCACTAGGTGCATGGCACCGTGCCATGTACACATCCGGCCGTCCGTTGCGAAAATGCACGGCTCGGATCAAATTTAACTCCATGTGAGAGTCATTGCTTGGATTTGATTCGAGCCGTGCATTTTCACAATGGTGTAGATGAGGTGTATGTCGCGGTCTTACACCTGGCACCTAGTGCATGTCGGGGGCTTAAGTGTGATTGACAAACCAACTCGTGAACCCATTACCCATCCAAATCCGTCCACTTATAACCAATCCAACCCGCCTTTATTGTAATATTGGTTGAACCCATATTAGCATGGGTTGAAAGTGGGTTCAAAATGGGTTTGAACTAAAAAATTGAAAGTGTTGGGTTCTTGCATTACGTACTTGTGTATTTTTCCGCCAAGTGTTCTGATTCGTAAATTCTAAGATTATTCATTGTTCATCTCAAACAAAGGTCAAATTTTTCCTAAATTTTGCGTGCTTGGGTCATGTCTGGCCGTCTGGGCCGAGGTTAAATTACTACAAAACCGACTTAAGTTTAATCTCCTGGTAAACTACTAATAACTGAGGAAGCAAGTTGTGTTTGCTATTAATTTAAGCTCAATTTCCAAACCTATCTTCTTATTATTATTATTATTATTATTATTATTGTTGTTGTTGTTGTTATCATCATCATTTCTAATTTGTGATAAAGACTGATATGGAAACCATCTTAAGTGAGTTTTGTAGTTTGTTATGTCGGGGCCGTTCATTTCGAAAATGAACGGCTCGAATTCAAAGACTCGTACTCTTTGTTTTTTCGTTTTTTTTTTTTGAATTCCGGACAGTGTTTAATGAGGAGAGAGAGTGAATCAATCTGAGCCGTTAAAAGTTAGAAACGTACGGCCCGGATCTCGCTAGCGCAGACACCTTTCGCGCTGAATCTGTAAAGAAGATTTTATCTATCACGAGTTGTTCTAACTGGACACTTTTTCGATCGTTTTCTTTTTAAATTTTTGGGTATAGTCGGAACGAGTGCATATATTATTGGCCCGAATTCGGTAAGGAATGACATGCTCGAAAATTTTCCTCTCTCTAGAACTCGAGGATTGCACTATGATGTTGCAGTTTCACGCTATTACTAGGAGTCTAGGAGCACTTTGGTCGCTGCATTTCTAGTCTCCCAAAAAATGGGTTGGTTTGGGTTGGGTTAGGTTTGACTTGATCCATTTTAACTTAATCCATATTCAACCCGCATATTATTGGTTCATATTTTACCCACCCATATTTAACCTATAACCCATATCAGCCTATCTAAACCCAATCCAATCCACTCATTTGCCTCTAGCAGGACCCTTTGTCTGTGTATTAAGAGCATCCCCAATGGGATAATCAAAACATCTAAATAATCAAAGTTAATAATGTTTGACCAAAAATTGGCTCGCATTGGCATAATCAAAGTTAACAACCTTTTAGCCAATAACCAAATTTTGACATTTGGATAATCAAAAGTAACAACATTTTCTCAATACCCAAAACTCAATAACCAAATTTTGGGACCACACCCTAAATTTATAAGTCTTTTTTGATAGAATGAATTCAAAAGCAACAATATTCTCTCTCCATTTTTCAAATACTTACTTCAAAACTCAATTTTTTTCACCTTCCCTAAAAAATTTGAAATTATCAATAATAAAAAAAAATGAAAATATGTTCAAGATTGGTCTCATTTTAAAGGTATTGTGAATATCTTTTAAATGGTACTAATATTATAAAAAGTATATGAACAAATTTAAAGTTGTGCCTATTTTATGAATAAAAATAGAGTGAGTAGTACTATTTAATATGGTAGCCGGATGATTTTTAACGTTAACTTAAAGAAGAAAGTTCGGCCAGAAAGAGGTAGTAAAATTGAAAAGGAAAATAAACATTTACTTCCCAAATCAAGTTTTCAAAAATTATTCTGCAAAACTGTTTATGGAAAACACTTCCATTCTTCCTTCTTACTATCTCTTTGAAAGGGATGGCATTAATGGCGTGGATATGAACAAGACATGAATATAACGTATAACACGAGAGCTGTTAGGCGCCCCCTGTTACCGGCCCCACCCCACTTTCCCCTAATACCCCCCTCACACCAGCCCACACCCCTTTTTCGGCCAAACTCCTTTTTTTTTCTTTTCTTTTTTTCTTTTTATCTTTTAAGTTTATTTATTTAATTACTTATTTAATTTAGTTTACTCAAATTACATTTGCAAGGAAATTATTTTTTAACATTGACATATAAATTTGACTTTAATTTAGAAACTTTATATTATTTTAATTAGTTAATTAATTTTGTCTTAACAATGATAATAAATTTTAAAAAAACTTCTAAAAGTGAATAATATTACAATCACGCTTAAAAGTAAATAAATATTACAATCACGTTTTAAAGTGAATAAATATTATAATCACGTTGACAATGTTCAGCCCTAATCAATATTGCCTCCAAATTGTTGTCCCGGCACAACGCCTAGTGCTTGGAACCACAAATTAAGATCATAACTTAAAGTCCATCCTTTAGCTTCATCCGACGCATGCTCCCACCACCATATTGGGATGAGTGGTACAGGGTGATGACGGTGCAAAAAAAGTTGCACGAAGTGATTGTTAATACTGGCAATAGCTATTTCTTTGCAGTGTTGGACTGGACCTGGAGGGGATCTCAAGGGCAAGTGAGTATAACAAAATCCAACATTCGTGTCAAATGTGTGTAAAACAATGTTGTACCGTGATGCGATAACCACCCCCAAACTCATACAGTCCATCCAATTTGGTGTTGGAGTTGTACGTCGGAAATAGCTCAATGACTCTAGTAGCTCATCTGCCAAATTTTGTTTACACCTAACTTTGGCATTTTTTCCTAAAGGGCCAAAAAGTATTACTTTTGGACGAATTGGACTAAATTCACTTGTGAAATCAATGGGCTACCAAGTCAAATGGCCCCTATTTTCTTCAATTCCCACACAAAGGAGATATTTCCACTTCTACAGCAATCTATACCAAGCACAACGGAAATAATCAAGCACAGCACTACAGTTTTTTTTTATCAGCTTTCGCAAGAGGTTTTTGTTGTCTTTTTCCTTTGTTTTATTATTCAATTGATAATCGATACAAGGGTATATTTTATCAACTTTCAAAATAAATGACGAATATGCATAAGAACAACGGAAATAACTAACCTGATCAGTGCTAAATTCGGGTGTATAATCACGACTGTTGTAGGAGATGCTCTCCTCACTGGGAACATCATTCTCAAATGACCAACCATCTAAATAGTAGTAGTCATTCTTATGTTGTTCAATGAATTACGAAAAAAGAAAAAATAGTGCGAGATGTTCTGTGAATGTATGAAGTAGTGGGAGAATGAATGTGTGAAGTACAAACTGAAAATTGCACGAAGTGAAAATTCACTTTCAAATTGGGAGAATAAAGTGAAAATTGCACGAAGTGATTTTTCCAAACCTTTCCTACACTGATTTATAGCTAGAAGGCACACATATCAAGTGGTTAACATTTTTATATTGCTTCTGAATGGCACACTTATTTATATCTCTGAATGGCACAAAATTCACTTCCTGAATTCTGCTTCTGTGAATGGGCACACAATTGATATTGGGCACACAAAATTCACTTCTGTGAATGGGTTATCATTGGGCACACATATCAATGGCACGCATATCTTGCCAGCACACGGTCGATATTGTCCGATCGGATCCCAGGATATGTCATTTTTCATGTAGTGGCGCGTATTTTACAATGCGAGGTTGCTGATGTTTTTTCACGCGTCTCGCTTCGTCAGACTTAAAAATAGTAGGCCTTTTTTATTAATCCGGAGCGACGAGAATTAAATAAAATTAGATGGTGGGTATCAACAATAATTAAATAAAAAATTGAAATAAATAAATAAATAATTTCAAAACTAAATTAAATAATTAAATGAATTGATTTAAAGAAATAAATTCAAAAATTAAATGAATTCATATAAGTAAATGAATTAATATAAATAATATAAAGTAATTAAAGGATGGGATGAGGGGTAAAATAGTCATTAAGGTGTATTCGCTAAGTCATGGATGAAGATGAAGGCTTCAATATGTACTTGAATCTTAAAAGAAAAGAAGAGAATAAATATAGTTCCATTTAAATAAACTCTCACTCATAAAAAGTTAATTTTCTTTTTTTCTTCATATTTAAGATAATCGATGACCCAAACACAATCTTCCTTGCATAAAACAAGTTTCGAGATCAAAAAAAGATATTTGTTTACAATTTTCCAATTAAGTAAGACATTAGAAGCCAACAGTTTTGCCAGGAAGAAGAAACAAAAATCTGAATATATTGTTTTCAACTCCCAAAAGGAATCGAGATCCTCAAATGTGATGATTTGTGTTCTTTATACATGAGATGCAATACGAGATATATTATGGTTCTATTCAACGATATGAATTGGTCATTTTGATAGTCTCAATGTTGCTATCGTTCATGCGAAGAAGTCAAGACTATTGAAAATCTGCAAAAGAATGCATGGTAAGAGTCTAACCATTCATTTTCATGCGACAAGTATATATGTTTTTTTAAACCTATACTCCTGTCCGATCGACCTAAATTTTGAATGGATAGTAAATCAATTGAGGCTGCAAAAATGAACGACTCGAATCATCAAGTGAAATCAAGGTGAGTTCTCAAGAACCATATGAGGAATCATTAGAGCAAGACCAATAGTAAATGTAAAATGGCTACAGCCGTTACAATAATTTGGCACTAAAAAGTGTATTTTTGCCAAATTTTGACACGTTCTCCGATGGTTAGGTCTATCTTTAGAATTAAACAGTTTTAAATTTAACGAAGTGCTCAACGTTAGTAATAGATAAAGTTATTTGTATTTATGTTATTTGTTTCAGTCAGAGATAAAGTTATCTATAGTTTTTTTTCTTTATGATTTTCTCTCTATCTCACCCTCTCTCTAATTCTGGTGAGGTTTGCAAATTCCGGTTAAGGTTTTTTTTTTTCTAGCAATTTTTCGGCAAACTTGTGTAGCTTTATCTGTTGGGTTTTCTGGTTAATTTCAGTTGTGATTGGCAGTAACAACTCCAGGAATTATTATAGGTTGGGGTTATTCACGTATCCAAATTACAATTGATATGTAGACAAATTATGTCAAAATTAATTAAAATAAAGTTTCAACTATGCCCATGCAAGGGGTGTTGTGCGCATCTAGACCGTCCATTGCTCTGATGGATGGCCCAGATTTCATCTCATCACGTGCAACAATGAACGGCTCGGATGCAAAGAAGTTGAGGTGAAATCTGGCCCGTCCATCTTTCTCCCCTTTTGCAAGCTCCCTCTCTTTGTCTCTTCCTTCCTCCTCACCTCTCTCCGGCCCCTTACTATCTGAATCTACTCTCTCCTCTCATTTCCTCTTCTCTCTCCATGGTTGTGAGATGGTTGAGCCTCCCTCTTTAGTGGGGGTAGATCTCCCACTCTTCCCATCATTTTTGGGCTTCAGAAACCTAGATCTGGAGTTCTAGATCTGGGTACTGGCTCTTGGAGCTGGTCGATTGAGCGATATCGATAGTTTCTTGAGCTCTCTAGCGGCACGATGAAGGCGTCGAAAGATCCAATGGTGATACTACAGCGGGAGTAGGGATGGCAATTTCCCCAAACCCGATGGATACCCGTCCCACCCCCGGTTATTTGGAGGCAGATATTATTCAATTTTTCATCCAATAGGAGTGGGTTTGGTAGAACTTAAAGAATCCCCGGTTGAAAATGGAGCGGGGATGATTTTGTGATACCCGTACCCGCCCCGTTTCAAATTGTATACATATTTTTATGACTATTGTATGTATATATGCTGGCATATAGTAGTATATAAATATATATGTATGTGTGTATATATATAAGCATGCATATTAGTATAATTTATGTATATTGTTCCGAATTAAAAGTATATATGGTTAAGTGTTAAAAAAAGTTTAATGATAGTAGTTTTTAAAATTGTATATAATCTTGATAGACTATTATTTCTTCGCAACTTTCTATTCTATTTTGTTTTAAATGGTTATTTTTGTTAGTATATAACACATAAATTAGATCTTATCCTCTCTTTTTTTGTTCAATTAGTTTGGATATGGATTTACCCGAATATACCTGATCCCCAATTGGAGGCGGGTATGGTGGATTGTCCACTATCCCTCTTGGGTATGGAGGTGGAGATGGGGTAGAACTTCCCAATTGGGGATCGGGGTAGAATAGGGTCCCTCGATCCATACCCTACCCGTTGACATCCCTAAGCGGGAGCATGATCCACTGGTGATCCCACATCCATGTGGAAACTTTATATCCATCTCAAAAACCAATTGGCAATGAGTGGAGAGGTCCCAGCATATATTAAGTGATCACTCATTTCACTCCTAAGCAATGTGGGACTTTTTGTTTCTTAACATTCCCCCTCACGTGCAGCCGCATTTGAGGTCTGACACGTGTGACCACTTTTTGGGTCCTATCATCGTGCATCCTTTTTGCTGGTCTGTCATCGTGGAGTGTGGATTGTGGATTTTTTTTTTCTAAATGTGGAGTGGAATGGGTCCTGCTCTGATATCATGTGGAAACTTTATATCCATCTCAAAACGAATTGGCAATAAGTGGAGAGGTCCCAGCATATATTAAGTGATCACTCATTTCACTCCTAAGCAATGTGAGACTTTTTGTTCCTTAACACAAGCGGAGTGGTAGGTCTGATATCAGAGCTGAGCGACTTTTTATGCTTTAGTTTTTTTTGGTAATATATGTTTCATTTGCTAAAAAAGAAAACTGAAGGGGAAAATTATCCAGTGCTAATGCTACAACCTCATTGGTTGGGTTTGGGGTCATATTCCACCTTAATGGTGTCAAATAACGAGAACTTTGATGCTACTTCGTGTAGCTGAAATGTTTTTCCCTGTGGTGTCGGGCTTCCCCACGGCTTCCAAGCTGGCATTGCCACTGTATTAATTGGTGATGTGGCGAGAATGGCTATAAGTCATTCTTAGTTTTAGATAGAAACCCATTCTGACATATATTGTGCCATTTTAGAACCAATTTTGACTTCCCATTAGACCTACATGTTCTATATTCTGGTTCCAGATTACGGGTATAGCACCAAATTTGACTACCATTGGACTAACTCTCACATGAGACAACTTAATTCTTCGAGAGTTGTCTTTACGTCTCACTCAAATACTTAAGGCCGAAATTTCAAAAAACTTACAAATTCCATTCACATTGTTTTGCTGACTTCGCTATCTTTATTGAGTATTGCTATGAAAATATAGCTTTCTAGCTGAGTCTAAAATATGTCATTTTCCAAAGCTGATTCATGCATGACAAGTGTAGGTTCGGTTTGTGGTTTGAGTCGATAAATTAACTTGGAGAGGCAAACAATAGCTAACGATTGAACAGGAATAAGAGAGTGTGCAAAGGGGTGAAGGATTAAGCCAGATATACAGAAAGAGAAGGCAGCAACGTTCACTCCATTCCCATTTGGATCATTCCCTTGTACAGGGCATCCCTTGCTTAGGGTGTCTTTAGTTTTGCTATGTCCTTCCGCGAGGTCGTCTCCTCGCGGTGGGGATCTCCCTCAGTCCTCATTTTTGGTTGACCGATGACGTGTCCGTTGAATCTTATCGAGCCACGTGGATAGCTATTATTGGTTGGTCAACTGCCTCGTCACCCTACGCGCTGACCTTTCCTACAACAAGTATAGCTAAGATTTACATGTATTTCCTAATAAAAGTGTGCAAATACTTTATGTATGAGTAGCATGCAAGCTGTATAGAAAAATACCCTTGTGAGTTCCCAAGAGCTAACTTGTGGTCATTAACTTGTTCATTATAGGAGAGTAATATGGGAACCTAAAGAATATAAATCAACTAATACACGAAAAATAAATTTTTAGAACTATTTAATTTTAAAAAATAGAAGTAAATGCCCAGCCTTAAAACATAAAGACCCAAACAAAAAAACATACAATCTAAGGGTATGTTTGTTCGACGGGAACATAATAGGTAATGGCGGAGCCAGGATTTTGGCCCGAGGGGAGCGACGTGATAAACATATATTTATCTACATATAAACTTATTATACCATGGAGTTTTTTGTTTGCAATGTAATATAGTTGTACATTAAGATTATTCTAGCCTAACACAATAAAAGTATATGAATCATTTTATTATAATTGTATAGGATACAACAACACATGCTTGTTTGTTTGTTTATGAAAGAAATTGATAAATGAGAATGTTAAAAAAAAAAACATGTTTGTTACTAACTCCAACCAAAATTATTACTAAGATTTAAGAAGCTAATAATAAATAAAATAGTCAGAGTGGCACAGCGAATGTGTGGTTTTCTTAAGTTTGTAGTTGCAAATATATTCTTCTCTTATACTAAGAATATCAAGTATTGAATTTGGAGTCTAATAAGAGTGTTAAGCGATTACAAAAGCAATATTGTATAGCATTTTGAACCTAGATTTAAATCTTTCACTCCCTAATCCCCCTTAACGAGCTGAGTCCATCGTGAATGAATATGGGTAAGGGACTTCTAAAAACTCAAACAACTAACCTTTTTATCATGGTATTGACCCACTTAGAGCCAATAAGTGGTCCAAGTCAATAGAAAAGGAGTATGAGTTAGAGTGCTTGGAGTGCATGGGCTTTTGAAAGTATACAAAGAAGAGTTATTTGATTTTCTCACGAACATTATTTTTGGGAGATAAACTTGTAACTCAATTTATTTTTATTCTCTTTTGACATTGGAGAAATGTAATGACGTAATTCATGTTTTCATATGGGATACGGGTACGTATCTTATACTCCACCTTTTGGATGTATTGAGATGTTATGGTGAGACTTTGGGGAATGAATGTATGAAGTATCGTATTTCTTTATTTGAGAAATGTTTATTTTATTATGATGAAAATCGAGGGCATGACATTAAAACATTACATGTATGTAAGGAAGTACCTCCCATTCGGAAACCATGCATGGTGGAGTCTAAAGAGAAGCTCATTTGAAATAGATAAAAAATTAACTCTCCCCACCAAAAAATAAATATGAAAAATCCCAAAGTAGCGCACTTTAAAAAATGGCTCCTTAGACCCTATCGACTTGCACAAAGTTTTATTTCAATCCTCCAAAAAACATTTCTACAAAGATTGATTCAATATGCCAACCCACACACAAAAAATTTCATACTTTAAGTCAAAACAGCCATTCCGGCAGCTAAGTCATAAATTGACCTTTCAAATACTATCAACATGGTCATAAACCACAAACTTACAAGAATAAGGAAATTACGGGTTTTTACATTTTTAGTTGCCTTTTAATTGCTTGAGAAAACGTCTCACCTACAGTGTTCTTTCATTAACAAACAAAAAGAAAAAATTACGACTTTTCAGTTTTTGGACTTTTACCTGTATCACCGTACGTCACGAGTTATATTTCAAGAGAATCCACGATTGATTAGTTGGAATCGACATTATATATGGTTGATTGATTCGGTTGGTCACCAATGCTTGCTACTAGGGGTGCACGCCAGCCCCCCCCAATCTAGCCCAATTTTTTAAGATTTGAGATAAATATTTAGGCCTATAGGTTCGGGTTGGGTTGAGATTTTAAGCTCGTTTACTGAATAGGTTGGGTTTGAAAAAAATTTCTTTTAAGCCCAGCCCGACCCGATTTTATTTTAATACTATATATAGAAATTGATAGATGTCATGTTTGAGAGTTTCATCTTTTTTAGTACTTTAATTGCATTTAATTTATATGTCTATTTTTAATATTTTTATAATAACTTTGAACTTAAAGAATATTATTACGATCGTGAATTGTAAATGTGAACGTTATGGTTGATTAATTTATATTCGTAATACCATGCTTTAGAAAAACAAATGGGCTTGCGTGGACGGGGTTGGGAAATAAAAATTTTATTTGGATTGAATATATTAAATGAAACCCGATTATAAATGGGTCAGGCTTGGAATGCACAAATCTTATTATTATCTAGTATAAGTCCGGTCCAAACCCGGCCCAACCCGGTGTACGTGCACCCCTACTTGCTAACCTCGAAATATAATGATCTTGGACAGTGTAATGATCTTTGACAGCCCGATGTAAGTGCACCCTTACTTGTGACCCTCAAAATTCAATGATCTTGAATAGTGTAACAACAATTTTATGCATGTGTGTGTTTTTACGAGAAGTTTTCCTCCTTTTATGAAAATTTAATAGGTTATTTACCGAGACACCCCCTGTAAGTTCACGTTTTTCACCAGACATCCCCTATAAGAATTTAACCTACCACGAACCCCCTCTATCTTCTAAAACTTTACCCCAAGACCCCTTCTGTCACCCTTCCGTCTAAAACCGTCTAGAACCATTAGTTTTTTTTTATGATCCAAACCGTTCATCTTGTTTAAAACATGTTTTTAAGGAGACTTGCGAGAAATGGCTCAAAATATGACCTGAAAGTGCTTGATCCAAACAATTTTTCATACATGAAATTTTTTTTGGATTAAGCACTTCTCGGTCATATTTTTAACTGATTTTTTGTAAGTACCCTTAAAAACATGTTTTAAATAAAACGTGTAGTGGGGTTGAGAGCTTCTCTCTCTCTAGGTTGGAGAGAGAATGCACTCCCCCTAAAATTTTAGCCACATTTTTGGATTTCCCCTCAAACTTTCTGTTTGTAGGGCTTGATTAAACTCCTTCTAATCGGTCAAGTACTGATTCACTATGATATTTCACTTTTTTATTTGCATTTTCATGCTCAAAAGGGGGATCTGGTATGGAGTTTGTCTTCATCTCTCCTGAAATGCTCAAAAGGGGATCTGGAATGGAGTTCGTCTTCCTCTTTCCCGATGGTGTTCACACTCAAGAGGGGGTCTCAAGCTTCCTCCCGCCTGAAGGAAATGCTCGGATCGTGTACAACTTCCACAAAAGGGGATCTGAGCTCTGGAATCGGTGAAAACTGGTGGAAATCGGTACTTGAGAGGCTCATGTGTGTATCAGTCAAATGGGTTCATGGAATCACAAAGGAGATCTGGAAATGGACGCTACACATCAGCCACAAACTACCAACACTCAGGTTGGTTCATCATTTGTTTCCTCTGGGTTTCGTTTAAGGAGAGAGTAATCTCTGTGTTTATATATTTTTTATATATACACATGCGAGATTAATTCCAATCGGTTGTGGATCTATAATTTTCTGTCCAAACTCCCATCACCACCGTGGTGGTGTGTATACTGCGGTTGTATTTTGGGAAATTACATGGTGGTTTGGAACCGACCTGCTATGTTCTGGGTTTCGTGCTTCGACACACCAGATTGAGAAGAAAGGTCAGCTCACGCTCCTTTTGCGTCTGGGCATAGCCAAAATCTGATATTATTTCCACTCCATGGGCCCCACAAGGGGCTGACTTAGGTTCAAACAATGTTCTGCACTTATTAAGAAAAGGACTTGGGTTTTGGTTTGGTGCAATACACAGTTTTAAAGTGGTCCCACATTTTATTATAACGAGAAAGCACATGGGGTATTGAAATGTGGTTTTCTCATGGAAACCAGAGGCAGAACAACGGTATAGGAAATAGTGGGCGGGATGACCATTTGTTCCTAAGGAATTGGGCTACGGTATAGGCCATTGGGCCATTAAGATGGGCCATCATTTTTCAGAGCTTTAAAGTTGGGCCAATTTGTTGACCCTTGTCCGTTACCATTATTAGTGAGAGTAGACCTATCAATACCATTCTGGAAACCTTTGGCATTTTTTTGGCCACTGGGTTCTATTTCGGTTGCTTTATACGTGGTTTGTAGTTCTCTTTGGGTTTGACAGGCGTAGGAATTGGATGAAGCTGTGGGGAGTTGGTAATAGATTAGGCATGTGTTTAACCCTTAATTGGATCTAGCCGAAATGTCCTGGCTTTTCTCGCTTGGTCCGTGTTGCTATGATGTTGGACCCACATGGGACAGTCATTCTATGTATGGGTAAACCATAAATGTGTGATTTCGGTTGCTTTATACGTGGTGTGTAGTTCTCTTAGGGTTTGATGGGCGTAAGAATTGGATGAAGTTGTGGGGAGTTGGTGATAGATTAGGCATGTGTTTAACCCTTAATTGGGTCTGGCCGAAATGTCAGGGGCTTTTCTCGCTTGGTCTGTGTTGCTATGATGTTGGACCCACATGGGACAATCATTCTATGTATGAGTAAAACATAAATGGGTGATGTTTATTCGGTGTTATTTCGGTGTGCTATATGCACGGATTGTACCACTCGTTTGGGATTGACTGAATTTGGAATCTGGATTAGGCATGTGAGAGCAGGCGACAGTTTAGGCATGTGTCCCTTGGGTTCTAGGAGGGGTTTCCTTGCGTGTACTGATTGCCGAAAAGTCAGAGACTCCTAGTTTGGTTCAGGTTGCTTTGTTGTTGGTCCCATGAGAGTTGGTCATCCTTTGCATTAGCTACCATAAATTGTGACGTTCAGAAGCATATTTCAACTCTGGTTGGATGATGATGTTGGAGCTTGGATAAGAGATGTTGAGCAAATGGTAGACTAGGCGTGTTTGCTCGCCGAAATATTGGTGGCCCATTTCCTCTGGTTAGAGTTCTATATTGTTGTGCTCCATTGTTGAGATTGGAAACCTTTGAGAGGTTATACATGGTATCGGCCATCTTCGGCACCCTATCTTTGGTGGCCCATTTCCTTAATTATCCCTATCCTTGCGGGTTGTGCAAGGGCACCCTATCTTTTGTCTTTCCATCTTCGGCGAGTTGTGTCAGAGTTTTGCACTTTTGTATCTGTTATGTTTATTGCATTTTTGCTAGTTTATACCTATGCTGGCGGGATGTGCCAGTACTCTCATTTTCCCTCCCCGGCGGGCTGTGCCGGGGACCACACTCTTTTTCTTTCTTTCTTTTCCTTTTTTGTCCTCCCTGGGGTATGCCCCCTTGTAGGCTGTACATTCGCTTAACCTCTTTTAATTTCAAGCTTGGTTTTACCAAAAAAAAAAAAAAACATGTTTTAAACAACTTGAATGAGTTGAATCATCAAAACATGACCAGGAACTTTGAGATTCGAGATGGAAGGGTGATGAAAGGGGTCTTGGGGTAAAGTTTTGGAAGATAGAGGGGGTTCGTGGTAGGTTAAATTCTTGTAGAGAGTTTATGGTGAAAACGTGAACTTACAGGGGGTGTCTCGGTAAATAACCCAAATCTAATTGAATTGCCTATCTAGTGTTCGATAAAATGTGCAACCACAAATATCTTGAAAAGAAATGGAACACTAATGGACACAAACACTAGATCAAAACCATTGAACCTATTCTTTTCAAGTTATTTGTATTCTGATGAGGCACTTAACGATATCTGACCAAGTTGATTTTCGGATCAAAACCACTGAACCCATTTTTTTTTCAAGTTATTTGTGTTTCGACGAGACATTTAACGATATCCGATCGAGTTAATTTTTGTTACAGATGTAATACTCTACGAGCTTTACATGGTAAACGTCTTTGATCGTCGAAAAGATACTGGCGCGGTCGTGCCGTGGGGTTGCACAACATGGTACTGTGCATGCACCCCTGATTCCATTAGTCACACTTGAAGAGTGAAATTACAAATTAAAAAAAGAACCATTTCACTAATATCATATCATAAAAATGAGAGTGGATACTGGATAGTAAACTAAAGTATTAATTGTGACAGCCCATCACCTACCTGGATGCAACAGAGGTCTATGATATAAGAGAATGGATTATGCCCTAACTTGCACAAAGCCTTTTTAAAGCCATGCGGACGTGAAAGCTCGTTAGCACTTCACAATTAAGCTTGCCCTGGGTCAATCGAGGGATGTGTGACCTATTGGGAAATCCATTGAGTTTGGGCGGCCAATGCGGCCAATGTGCAAAGTAAGGCAGGTCGTTAAGTTGGTTTTTCGTTACTTTTAAGATGTAATGGCATGTATAAGTTGTAAAATGAATTGTAAAATGAATTTTTTTGGCGCAGTGTAAATGTTTTTTGTTGGATAATTTGATTAGTGTTTTTTTTATTTAGGAGAACAGATACGGAATGCTAAACACCATTATATTTTATGTTTTTTTCATTCGTCATTCCTAATCTATTACATGGGAAGGGAACAATGAGATTCGATCCCATTCCTAATCTATTACATGGGAAGGGAACAATGAGATTCGATCCCAGAAATGGATACAGTGACATTGTGGACGGCCCACCGAGATGCGATGCGGTTCGCGTTCGAAAAGATTGATTGTTTGAGTCGCCACCCGGATTTTAGGTCCGAACCCGAGAAACCGATAAAAATATGACTCATTTACCCATTTGAAAAAGGGGATTTCACTGATCTTGACAAAACCAAAGATTTCTCGGATTCGGGGGTTTGGTTACGAGAGGGGAAGGGTTTTACGGCACCCCTCTCGCCCGGTCCATGAGCCGGTCTCTACTCAACGTTTCGTGGGATTTTAAAGAATATTCGAAATTCGATTTGCTCACAACATAGGGGAATTGGGGATGGGAACCACTTAAACAATATAAACATGAAAGATATACTTAAAGTGGATGCTTGTGCTTAATGATGAATGATGATGATGATAATGAGCGAAATTATTACAAATATTTACAAAGAAATGAGAAATTACAAATTATACAACAATTCCGTAAAAGTACGAACATTGTGGCCCAACAAACTGTTTTGCAAAACCGGATTCCCGAATAGGGTTGAGCGCTCAAAGACAGAGTCTTGAGCGCTCAAACCCTTCAAGCTAACAGCGCTCAAGGCACATGAGTTGAGCGCTCAAACCAGGTTCTTAGCCTCTATGAAATTACACCTTTTATAACTTCTTTTCGAGATCGATCACTTTGGTTAAGGACTTTTCGGGAGAAACAAGTAAGAGTGAATCGATCAATCTCATAAAGAAGGATGAAAAGAATGTAATTTCGATGAATCCACAAGAAAATGTTTGAAAACGAGAGGAAAAGAGGGGAATCTGGTCTTGAGCATAACAACAATAACTCACACACACGATTAACAAGTTACACCAAGATCCATCATCGAAACAACAAATGACCAACAAAACTATCCAAGAACAGCTTGAGCGCTCAAGTGAGTGTCCTTGAGCGCTCATGCCGTAATCTGGCTCTCTGATTTTTGGCTTAAAATTGATGCTCGATGGTTCTCAGGACCTTAGACATTTCAAACGAGAGTAATGGAAGATGATCCGGTCACTGTTTTGCAATCAAAATGAAATTTTACAAAGATATTGATCTTTGATCATCATAAATAGTTAACAAATGTTCATGCATGTGTTTTGGAAATAAAGATAGGCTGTTTTGAGAGTCACATGAACACAGATAACCATTAAACAACGGTCAAAGCCAAAAGAGAGCTCAGAAGTTTGCAAAGCTGAAACTGTTCAGAACTGGGTTTGAGCGCTCAAGGCATAAAGCTTGAGCGCTCAACCCCCGTTACAACTGCAGTTTTGAAAAAGGGTTTTGAACAATATTTAGACCTCTGTGAGTTCAAGCCAAGTACAAGAAACTTGTTTGAACTCACTGGTCCCCCTCAGATGAACCAAAACAGTGAGATTTTTCACATTTCGACTACCTTTCGGAAATACTTGAAGTTTGGACTTGATTCTGGGCTTGGGGATGAATGATTGTGGATGCTTTTGTTTGTATTAGGGACGAATTCGACAATGTATATGGTTGGATGATGATCAAGGGATGAATTCTGGATTTGAAAAAATGGTTTTGCAAGTGGTTTTGATGGTGGGAAGAGTGGTTTTGTAGAGAGAGAGAGAGATGATCGAATTTCTGGAGGATTTTGGAGCTGGAGTGTGAGAATGGTTAACCTCTAAAACCGGGGGTGGAGGGTGGATTTTATAGAGTGAGTGGGAGGGAAGAGAGGAGAGAGAAAGAGTGGGTTTTTGTATTTCAAAGGTATTTTTGGTGTATTTCTGGGTTAGTGGAGTATAATGTACGTATAGAGATCGTATGAGATCGTCCCCAGACGCTCCCATGCAGAAAATCTCATGATTAGATATTCTGCAGGTTGCTGACTGGATCAGAGTTGAGCGCTCAAAGCCATGGGCTTGAGCGCTCAAGGAGCTTTCCCTGGGTTGAGCGCTCAAAGCCATGGGCTTGAGCGCTCAAGGAGCTTTCCCTAGGTTGAGCGCTCAAAGCCAGGGCTAGAACGCTCAAGGTGCTTGATGGCCAATTGCTGGCTTGGCTTGGTTCAACACTGTTTGGGTTGGTTTGAGCTGTTTTGGTTGCTGCTTGGTTAATTTTGATCAAGTTCAAGTCAAACTCTCAGGTTCCAGGTAGTCATGATTGGTCCGCTTCATCATCGGGAATGCTCGAGTGTATCTCGGGTTCAAAATTGGGGTGTCTACAGTTGCCCCTCTTGGATGAGACTCAATGCCATTGCTTTGGTATGAGTGACGTCCAAGATACAGACAACCCAACTTGTTCCCTACAATACACTGCAAGCAGAAAATGATTTAAACGAGCATAAAGCTCTCAAAATGATTTAAACAAGCACGTGGCTCTCAAAATGATTTAAACAAGCACGTGGCTCTCAAAATGATTCAAACAAGCATAAAGCTCTCAAAATGATTTAAACGAGCATAAAACTCTCAAAATGATTTAAACGAGCATAAAACTCTCAAAATGATTTAAACGAGCATAAAACTCTCAAAATGATTTAAACGAGCATAAAACTCTCAAAATGATTTAAACGAGCACGTGGCTCTCAAAATGATTTAAACGAGCATAAAACTCTCAAAATGATTTAAACGAGCACGTGGCTCTCAAAATATGATTTGAAACACTTCGTGCATACGCTAACACGAGACACGTACATGATACGCTTTTAGCACAATTAAATACCAAGATTTTAGATCCTCAGATCCACAAACATTCGATTGATTGGGACTTGGGTGTCCAAGGATATACCAACAAATCATAAGGGATGCCCGAAATGCCCCTGCAAAGCTTGCAAGAGAAGCTAAAAACCCATGCCAAAAATGGCCTTAAGCGCTCAGGGTGCACCCTTTGAGCGCTCAACCCTACCTTGAGCGCTCAACTCCAAAGCATTGAGCGCTCAAACCTCGATTTGGCCCTCCAGCGCTCAAAGAGTCCAATTTAAGCGCTTGAACCCCTGAACGGGGACGACGGTTCAGAATTGTAACGTTCGATTTAACTCTTATTTACTCCGATCAACCTTCATAACGTTTCACAAAACTTCTGAGATCGAAATCCTACACCCCTCAGGCGATTCCGAACCAAACCCATTCACTTTCTTACTCAGATTCGAACCCAAACAAAATCCCCCAAATTCTAGGGTTTGTCCGTACGATTCTCGGTCAAAAACAGTTCGATTAGGGCTCGATTTTAAGGTGTTGATCAATTTCCATGGAGGATACAAGTGAACCACGGTCTCCGGTGGCTTCGCCGACGGTGGAGAGGGGCGATGGCAGAATTGCGGTGCCACCACCGACGAGCTCGAGCGCTCAAGGTGATCTGCAGGAGACTGGGGTGGGTCCCACAATGACTGGGACACCACCCTCGGTTACAGAGACGACGGGGGGAGATGGAGAGGGAGAGGGAGAGAAGAAAAGAGGGGAGGATGGCAGTGGTGGTGGTGATCTGGAGGTCTCCGGCAGCGGTGTGGATCCAGCCACCAAGGCAACGGTGGCTGGTGGTGATGGTGGTGACGGTGACGATAGTGGTTTAGGCGATGGTGAGGAGGATAGTGATGGTAGTGATGATGATGGTGGCGATGGTGGGGGTGATAGTGATGATGGGGACGGTAGTGATGTTAGTGGTAGTAGTGGTAGTGATGATGATGACGGTAGTGGTAGTGGTGATGATGACGGTAGTGGTAGTGGTGATGGTGGTGATAGCGGTGGTGGCGACCCAGTGACGGAGAGAGCAGAGGAGAGGGGGGAGGAGTTGGTGGAGGAGAGGGTAGAGGTCCATGACGTGGACAGCGACGGCAGCAGTGACGAGACGGCCGGGGGTGCTCGTTGGAGGATAGAGCCGAGATCCAGTCAGCGGCCTAGCGAGGGGGGTAAGGGGAAGGCGGTGGTGATCGGTGGTGAGTTATTGGCCCAGGGACAGAGTAGTAGGCCGACGACTCGGGGTCCGGTTGGGATCTCTCGGGAGGACTACCTTGAGCACGCGCCGCCGGAGGTAGTGATAGCGGCTGCAGTAGATGCCCCGGGGATTTTGGATGTGGCTAGGGCTGCCGTGGTTGAGAGCAGGGAGAGAGAGGCGGCGATGTTACGGGAGGCCGCCGCTGAGGACGAGGCGGCGAGGGCCTTTTGCGAGGAGTTTGAGACAGAGGAGGCGGCGGAGGCGGCTAGGCGACGAGCCGAGGAGGAGGAGAGAGCGGCTGGACGGAGGGTGACAGTGGTCCAGGCTGCCAGACACTGGTTGAGGAGAGGGAGGCCAGCTTTCGACGCGGCGACCTACGCCCCACCGTTGCACCTCTTCGTGCCTTCCGCTGCAGACGATTATACTCCCCAACGGGAGTTGTACTTCGGAGAGGAGGTGCTACTGGACCCTGAGGTTCACCTCTCGACTGACTGCTTGACGGTACACTTGCTTTACTCTCTTGCTTATTGCTTTTTGCGCACCTTTAGTAATTAATAAACCTGATTTGCATTTGAATGATTGAATTACTGCTTATGGATTAAATGAAAGATTGGACTAACGCCTGATTGTTTGCTTGTTTGTTGAATGTGTGCAGAGAAACTTGAGCTTGAAGGCTCACGGGGGTATGGGCTCTAGTTGGGAGATCTACCAGCAGTTGCATGTCTCGGTGAGGACTCTGGTGGATATGGCGGGGTTCGGGAGGTTCATCCCGACTCTTATGAGCACACAGCACGACCACGCTGTGGTGACAGCACTGGCCGAGAGGTGGAGGGACTCTACGAGTTCTTTCCATCTCGTCACTGGAGAGGCGACGATGACCCCGCTAGATTTCTCAGCAATCACGGGGTTGAGGGCAGGAGGAGACCCGATCCCGTTCGACTCGGGGATTGGCGGAGATGTCGCTGCACTGCGGTGGTTCTTGGGCTTTGTGCCCAACAAGGAAGGGGAGACGGCCACATATGGCCAATTCAAGCTGAAGGGATTGGGCGAGCCGACTGACGATGAGGACAGTTTTCAACCAATCATCCTGAGGGAGAAGTTTTAAATCAATCAATCGTCCTGAGGGACAGTTTTCAACCAATCATCCTGAGGGACAAGTTTTAAATCAATCAATCGTCCTGAGGGACAGTTTTCAACCAATCATCCTGAGGGACAGCTTTTTCAATCAATTTCAAGACCAGAAATGGTCACCTTTTTAAAAATTAATTTCAGGACCAGAAATGGTCACCTTTTCAAAATTAATTTCAAGACCAGAAATGGTCACCTTTTTCAAAATTAATTTCAAAACCAGCATGGTCAAGTCATTTGGGATAATCATTGAAAAGCCGCCTAGCTGGTGCATTCAATCAATCAATCATTTATTGTGTACATCAATCATGTCAAGTTGTTTGAGTATATTTGTTTAACCAGTTAGTGCATTTAATCAGTTGTTCTGAGAATTTGTTGTTGATGAACCATTGTGCCGCTAAGACCATCACATTTATGTGTTTGGTTCAATAGCGTATTGATTGCCTCTTTGCTCAGTAAGCAATCACATTTCCTCGATTGTCTCGTTGCTCAGTAGACAATCATCTTATCATTGGTTATCTTGTTGCTCAAGGGATAGCCCCATTAAATTTAGCCTCCCCGTTGTTCAGAGGGTAGCTACACTCAATCTCAATCACCATCTCAATCACAATCACAATCTCAATCACAATCACAATCTCAATCACCATCTCAATCACAATCACAATCTCAATCACAATCACAATCACAATCACAATCACAATCAAAATCATAGTCACCATCATTTGCTTTTAGTGTTTCGACTCGGAAAGGCTTGACGATTCACGTAAAATCATAATTCATTTGTTTGGCGTTTCACGACCCGGGAAGGCTCGTTGATTCGCATGTTTGTTTGGCATTTCACGACCCGGGAAGGCTCGTTGATTTGCATAATTCATTTGTTTGGCGTTTCACGACCCGGGAAGGCTCGTTGATTTGCATAATTCATTTGTTTGGCGTTTCACGACCCGGGAAGGCTCGTTGATTCGCATGTTTGTTTGGCATTTCACGACCCGGGAAGGCTCGTTGATTTGCATAATTCATTTGTTTGGCGTTTCACGACCCGGGAAGGCTTGTTGATTCGCATAATTGTTTGGCATTTCACGACCCGGGAAGGCTCGTTGATTTGCATAATTCATTTGTTTGGCGTTTCACGACCCGGGAAGGCTCGTTGATTCGCATGTTTGTTTGGCATTTCACGACCCGGGAAGGCTCGTTGATTTGCATAATTCATTTGTTTGGCGTTTCACGACCCGGGAAGGTTTGTTGATTCGCATGTTTGTTTGGCATTTCACGACCCGGGAAGGCTCGTTGATTTGCATAATTCATTTGTTTGGCGTTTCACGACCCGGGAAGGCTCGTCGATTCGCATTATATCAATCGTCCTGAGGGACAAAACTTTTTATATCAATCGTCCTGAGGGACAAAACTTTTTAAATCAATCGTCCTGAGGGACCAAATTTTTTTAATCAATCGTCCTGAGGGACAGGAGAACCCGTTGCGTTTGTATGCATATGCCCCCAGGAACTACGCCGGTCTGATCCCTACAATGGGGTACATAGGCAGCCTGAGTGGCACGACCGATTGATCTTTTAAATGTTTTCTTTGCAGCTTGAGATGTATCACGGAGGACGAGTTGGGCTGTCTTTATCTTGGATGTCACTCATACCAAAGCAATGGCATTGAGTCTCATCCAAGAGGGGCAACTGTAGACACCCCAATTTTGAATCCAAAATGCACTCGAGCATTTCCAATGATGAAGCGGACCAATCATGATTACCTGGAACTTGTGAGTTTGACTTGAACTTGACCAAATTAACCAAGCAGCAACCAAAATAACCCAAACCAAACCAAACCAAACCAAACACTGTTGAACCAAGCCAAGCCAGCAATCTGCCATCAAGCACCCTGAGCGCTCAATCCCCTAGCCTTGAGCGCTCAACCAGGAGAAAGCACCCTGAGCGCTCAATCCCCTAGCCTTGAGCGCTCAACCAGGAGAAAGCACCTTGAGCGCTCAAGCCCACGGCTTTGAGCGCTCAACTCTGATCCAGTCAGCAACCTGCAGAATATCTAATCATGAGATTTTCTGCATGGGAGCGTCTGGGGATGATCTGCTACGATCTCCATACGTATATACACCCCACTAACTCCAGAAATACACCCAAAAATACCCCCAAATACAAAACCCACTCTTTCTCTCTCCTCTCTTCCCTCCCACTCACTCTATAAAATCCACCCTCCACCCCCGGTTTTGGAGGTGACCGATTCTCACACTCCAGCTCCCAAATCTTTCAGAAATTCGATCCTCTCTCTCTCTCTCTACAAAACCACTCCTTCAAATCATCAAAAACCATTTTTGCAATACCACTCGTCAAAACCAGAAATTGAGCTCTTGATCACCAACCAACCTCCCACATTGTCTAATTCGTTCATAATATAGACTAAATCATCCACAATCATCCAACCCCGAGCCCAGAATCAAGTCCAAACTTCAAGTATTCCCGAAAGGTAGTCGAAATGTGAAAGCCTCACTGTTTTGGTTCTTCTGAGGAAGATCAGTGTGTTCAAGCAAGTTCTTTTTACTTGTCTTGAACTCATAGAGGTCTGAGAGTTGTTCAAAAACCATTTTCAAAATTACAGTTGCAACGGGGGTTGAGCGCTCAAGCCCAGTTCTGGTTAAATTCTTTTTTGTGAATCTCGAGTTCCTTTCTGGCTTCGATCATCATACAATGGTTATCTGTGTTCATGATATCTTTAATACAGTTCATTTCTATTTCAAAAACACATGCATGAGTATTAATTAACTATATTATGATGATCAAAGCCCAAAACCTTTGTGAACTTACCATTTTAAATGCAAAACGGTGGTTGGATTTTCTTTCTTTACTCATGTGTAAAATGTTTGAGGTCCTGAGAATCATCGATCATCTTTTTTAAGTCAGAAACTGGTAGGCCAGCTTACGGCTTGAGCGCTCAAGGTCATTAACTTGAGCGCTCAAGCTGTTCTTGGGTGTTTTATGGGTTATTAGTTGATTCAATGATGGATCTTGATGTAACTTGTTAATCGTGTGTGTGTGAGTTATTATTGTTGTGCTCAGGACTTGGATTCCCCTCTTTCCTTCTATTTTCAAACATTTCTTTGGGGATTCATCGAAATTACATTCTTTTCATCCTTCTTTATGAGATTGATCAATTTATTTGTATCTGTTTCTCCTGAAAAGTCCTTAAAAAGTGATCGATCACGAAAAGAAGTTACAAGAAGGGTGTAGTTTCACAGAGCTCGGCTGATTGAGCGCTCAAGCCATGGTCCTTGAGCGCTCAAGTGGTTTGAAGGGCTTGAGCGCCAAGCCTCCGTCTTTGAGCGCTCAACCCCTATTCGGAATCCGGTTTGCAAAACAGTTTGTTGGGCCACAATGTTTGTATTTTCTCGGGTTTGTTGTATTATTTCGTAATTTCTCATTTCTTTGCAAATATTTGTAATAATTCCATTTATCATCATCATCATCATTCATGTAAACCATCAAGCACAAGCATCCACCTTAGGTATATCTTTCATGTTTTTATCGTTTATGTGGTTCCTATCCCCAACCTCCCTATGTTGTGAATAAATCGAATTTTGAATATTCTTTAAAATCCCACGGAACATCGAGTAGAGACCGGTTCACGGACCGGGCGAGAGGGGTGCCGTAAAACCCTTCCCCTCTCGTAACCAAACCCCCTAAATCTGAGAAATCTTTGGTTTTATCAAGATCAGTGAAATCCTTTTTCAAATGGGTAAATGAGTCATCTATTTATCGGTTTCTCGGGTTCGGACCTAAAATCCGGGTGGCGACTCAAACAATCACAATCTTTTCGAACGCGAACCGCATTGCATCTCGGTGGGCCGTCCACAACCGTGTACTGATTCCTTTTTCTGTTTGCTTGATGATGCAGTAGCCTGTGTACAGAAAGAGGCCCCATGCTGGAGTGGACGGCCCTGGAGATATGACTGTGAGGCTCGGGCGTTCAAAGATAGCGGTGGCGAGCCCTGAAGAGGAGAGACCGTGAAGATCGTCTCGCCGGAGGGTGGACATAGCACCTGAGGGGATAGTTGCGACCACGAGCTCGAGCGACGACAGCGTTGATGATGCCAACTACCCCTCTTCCCGGCAGGAGAGACAGGAGCAGCGTCGCGGAGACGAGACCGAGAGCTCGGACGAGACGATGGACGAGTCGGAGTAGTACATAGTAGACATAGAGTAGTTTTTAGAGTTTTGCTTTTGCTTTTCTTCTTTTCTTTTGATTGGGCCTGCGTGCCCCAGTAGATAGGTGGGTTGGGCCTGCGTGCCCCGGTTGTAGACTTTCTGATTGGGGCGTTGTGTGCCCTGGTAGGTAGTGATGATACTCAGATCTGACATTTTGATTTTCGTGGATTTTGACCGGATTATATACATGATTTGCACTTTTGTCTGTTCATCGTGTTATTTTTCTGCTTTTGATATTCAAATGAACAAACCTGTTGTAGAATGTACTTAACTTATTCACAAAATTTTGAATTCAAATATCCAAGAACAAAGCTTAAAACTTGACTTTTAAAGAAAAGATCACATGTTCGAGAATTTGGACGAAACATGATTATTTGAGTTTATGTACAACTGGAATATGTATTTACATGCCGCACGGCTTGACACGTTTCTTATATACAAATGATTAATACAAACTCATCAAAATGACCTTTGAACGGAATTTGATGTTCACAAGGCATATTTGAAAATAAAGTACTTCGTGAGCCTGTTTAGATGTGATGAATTGCCATGTTGCTACTTTGACCAAGTCACAAATGACCAAAATGCCCCTGTGGTCGTCACCATCTATCAAGGAAATCCTCCGAGCCATTTTTGGTGTGGCAACGGCCGTCATTTCGTTGCTTGAGTTGGCCGTTGATACCCCAAAACCTTGCATGATCAAAGAAATGCCTCGGGAACCGCTCCGACAAGTCACAAACGTTTATCGACACATGTCCCGATAATTGGAAATGGCTAACAAGGCCAAGAAAAAGATCTGAATGTCCAATGGCCGCCTTCTTGTTCCAAACTCTTTCATACACGTATCCCGTGTCCGCACACGTATCGGCTTGTTAATTCGAGGAACGAGACGCTCCGTGAAGTCACAAATGTCCATTGGGACTTGGCTCGGGTGTTGGTTAAGGGTTAGAAGGCTTAGAATAGGTTTCGGGCATCAAACGGGCCAAAAGTGCAGCTGCTGCTGTTTCTGCTGTTCTGCAGGCTTTGAGCGCTCAATGGGGTTTGAGCGCTCAAACTCAGCACCTTGAGCGCTCAAGGTGATTTTAGGGGGGTTGAGCGCTCAAGCCATGGGCCTTGAGCGCTCAAGGTCTGTTCTGGGCAGATTAATAATGTTGCTTCCCAATGCATTTTTGGACCCTTTTGCATGATTTCTTCTGCCCCAATTGTCTTATTGCTCTGCTAAAACATCTCCCAAGCTTTTGAACATCTCCTTCCCAAGGTCTTTCACCTTTTCCCCACAAATGCTATGCATTTCCAATGCATTTTCAAATTTTCCAACAAAAACATTTTGGAAATATATGCTTGACCATCTTGAAAATGTAATCTTTGATTTCCAATGTTGCATGGCAAATTTGTAAGGTTCCTCCCAAGTCCCCTATAAATACCATCCATGATCAAGCATTTCCCACACACCATTTCCACATCAATTTTCATTTCTTACTCCACTCATCTTTCCTATCAACCTTCTATTGCTTTCCCATGGCTGCCCTTGACCCTTCCGTTATCAATACTTGGGTTGCTAGCTTTGAAAACATTGATTGGTTCAACTTCCGAGGTCTTGGCCTCAACGCTCTTCGCCACCTCCATACTTTTTCCATCCGCCAAGATATCTTACATGCCGCGGTTCATTGTTGGGATTCTGAGCTCCATGTGTTCCGTTTTGGGATGCAAGAGCTTTGCCCGACTGTTGAGGAATTTCAAGCCTATCTTGGCGGTCGTGCTTTTGCCGATCCCGTCATACCACCCATTCGTGAAAATTATGCCAACACTCTTAGCAGGAAACTTGGTCTTGGGAATGGCGCTGCGCGCTTCTTGATTCGCAACGAGACTCTCAACGTTCTTCGTCTCTTTGCGGATTACGGTCCAACATGCGACCTTTTAGATTTTACCGTTCAAAACCGGCGCATGTTTGCGCTTTGCATGTGCCTCTTGGCATTGTACTTGTTGGTCCCATGCGATGGCCATCCCAGTTCTGCTATTGTCGGCGTTGCCGCTCAGATTGAACAACGGAGGGATGTGGTTCCTTTGATTTTGGCCGAGACAATCATGGGTTTGGATGCGGTTAAGGCTGGAAGGACAAACACTTTTGCCGGAAGTCCACTTTTGCTCCAGGTTTGGTTTATTTGGTTTGGACATTTTTGGTTTTGGGGATTTTGGTTATTTGGCTTGGTTTTGACTTTGGCTTTGATGTTTTGGTTTTGTAGGTATGGCTGTGTGACAAAGTTGGGCTTTTGAGGGAGCCGGCGGGTGATTGGGTTTATGATCCACGGACTTGGGTGAGCAGGCCATTTGTGCATGATGAGGTTGACGAAGATGAATGGTTTGACTTCTTCAGGTCACTAGGGGAGGATCACATCACTTGGCGGTGCCATTGGTTACCTTTGCCGGACATGACGGCCAATCACATGGGCGACACATGGGTGATTCTGGCGGGTTTGCAAGGGTATGCCTACTATTTTCCACAACGTATCCTCCGCCAATATCGCATCCGTCAAGAAGTGGAGTACTCAGTTCCTGCCACTTTCAGTCTTCCCACCTTTAGGCATTCCGTCCTTGAGCACTACCGTACTTCTTGGAGAAATAGGGTTCTTTGGGCTCCTGATCCCTACCCAACTATTCATTTGAATGGACATTACAGGGATTGGATGAGAGGGCAAATGGAAACACGACGCTGAAGAAATCAGCGCAATTCGACTCTCGACTCACTAAGCTGTTTCCCAAAATAAATGGTGCATTATTATTTTTTTTTTTTTTTTTTTTTTTAAAGGCTGCTCAGTTTATGTAATCGAAGAAGTGATTTGAATAAAATTGAACGATGAAGGGTTTCCCCCTCTTGGTTCATTCATTTCATATGCTATCTTCTTTGAAAGCTGTGAAATCATGAACCAACTCATCAGACTTAGACCGAACCCCAAGATAGGGTTGCCTACGTATCCCTTTTCAAGGAATCAGGTCATGGCGTAGTTCAAGGAAGGGTTTGCTCGGGTATTAACACTCTCCTTTTTGCGCTCTAAATTTTGCCTGGTACCGCCTTTTCAGGTTTTCGGTCCAGCGAGCTTCTTTTGAATTTTTGCCTTAAATTTTGCCTAGACTGCCCAGTGTGGGTTTTCAGACTAGCAGGCTTGCTCTAATTTTTGCTTGCGTTGGCTCGCCCTTGCGATTTTCCGCCCAACGAGCATCTCTCAGGGGTAATATCTTTTGAGTTGGTCTAAATTGACAAGATTACTGAACTCGTTGCCATCCAGATCAAGGATCACTGCTGCCCCACCATCGAGAATGGTCTTGATGATATATGGTCCTGCCCATTTCGGCCTGAATTTTCCTCGTGGATCAAATATCGGTGCCCGAATTTCTTTCACCACCATGTCCCCTTCGATCAGATCCCTGGATTTCACCTTTTTGTTGAATGCGCGAGCGATTCTTCTCTGATATCCCTGAATGTGATACAATGCCCGCAATCTCCTTTCATCAAACAACATCAACTCAAAATCATACTCGGCCCACTTCCTTCATCGATTTCACTTTCTATCATCACCCTTAAAGACGGCACTTCAAGCTCGATGGGAAGAACTGCTTCCATACCGTAGACCAAAGAATAGGGTGTTGCCCCTGTTGGAGTCCGGATGGAAGTACGGTACCCCCACAATGCTAGTGGTAACTTCTCATGCCAGTCCCTAGATGATTCGATGGTTTTCTCCAAGATGTTCTTGATTGATTTGTTTGCCGCTTCCACTGCTCCGTTAGTTTGTGGTCTGTATACTGTGGACTTGTGCACCTGAACATTGAACTCCTCAAGTACTTCTGCTGCCCTTCCTTTAAAATGTACACCATTGTCCGACACGAAGGCATTGGGAACCCCATATCGGTAAATGATGTTTTGCTTAATGAAATGAGCCACCTGTACTGCGGTCAGTGTAGCGTAAGAGGCTGACTCAACCCACTTTGTGAAATAATCAATCGCCACCAATATGAATTTGTGACCATTTGAAGCTGGCGGCGTGATTTTCCCGATCACATCTATTCCCCACACTGAAAAAGGCCATGGCGTTGCCATTGTATGAAGTTCAGATGGCGGGACATGCATGAGATTAGCATGGACTTGACACTTATGACACCTCCGCACATACTGAACACAATCTGTTTCCAAAGTTAACCAGAAATACCCTTGCCTCAGAATCTTCTTTGCCATCATTAATCCGCTCATGTGGGGACCGCAGATTCCTTCATGAATTTCTTCCATTACCCTTTTCGTGTCATCACCATGGATGCACAACTTGTGCATGCCACAGTATGATCTTTTGTACAACCTTCCACCACAGATGATGTATTGTGACGCCAACCTTTGTAACGCTATCCGATCTTTCTTGTTTGCTCCCTCCGGATATTCCCATTTCTCAACCAGATTCCAGATATCATAATACCAAGGCAGACCATCATCAATTTCGCCAACGTTCATCACATACTCATAAGCTGGCCTATTCCTTTGCTCGATCATGATTGGTCTCATTCTTACTCCCACGGGCAATTCCACCATAGATGCCAAAGTTGCAAGAGCGTCGGCAAAATGATTCTTCATTCTCGGGATATGCGTGAAGGTAACTTGCTCAAATCGATGAATCAGATCATCAAGGTCTTTGTGGTATGGCTTCAACTTTTCTTATCGTACTTTCCAATCACCGTTGGCTTGGGAAACCACCAGATTCGAGTCTCCAACCACTTCCAATTTCTTTATCCCGATTTCAAGAGCAGCCTCCATTCCTACGATGCATGCTTCATACTCCGCCTGATTATTGGTAACTTCGAAATTCAACTTGAAAGAGAGAGGAATATGAGGTCCTTCTGGCGAGACCAACAAGATGCCGATCCCAAATCCTTGCTGATTTGCGGCTCCATCGAAGTATAATTTCCAAACATCCTCTGTTACTGTCATAACACTCTCATCGGGAAACTGGAACTCCGTGTCTTCTGGTCCTTCGATTGGATGATCTGCCAAGAATTCTGCTACTGCCCTGCCTTTTACTGATTTTCGCGTCACATACTTGAGTTCGAATTCAGCCAACAGAAGCAACCATCGTGCTAACTTTCCGGTGAGTGCCGGTTTCTCAAACAGATATTTGAGGGGATCCATTCGAGAAATTAACACAACCGAATAAGCTAACATATAATGCCTTAGCTTTTTAGAGGCCCACACAAGAGCCCAACATGTTTTCTCCAAAGGTGTGTATCTTTCTTCGGCTCCGACCATCTTCTTGCTTAAATAATACACCGCCTTTTCGATACCTGCTTCACCTTCCTGTGCCAACATGCAGCCCATTGCAGACTGTGTCACTGATAAATACAGAATCAAAGGCTTTCCTGGTGTCGGTGGTGACAGTACCGGAGGACTTTGAAGATACTGCCGGATCGATTCGAAGGCTTTCTGGCACTTGTCTTCCCATTTGAATGGCACTCCTTTCTTGAGCAAATGAAACATCGGCTCGCAAGTTGAAGTTAACTTAGCGATGAATCTGCTGATGAACTGGATCTTTCCAAGAAAACTCCGAACCTCTTTTTCCGTCTTTGGCGGCTCCATTTCCAATATTGCCTTGATTTTCGATGGATCGACTTCAATCCCCCTGGTGGTAATCATGAACCCCAACATTTTCCCTGCGGTGACTCCGAATGTGCACTTTTGCGGATTGAGACGCATCCGGTACTTCCGTATTCTTTCAAAGAATTTGCGCAACGCCGGGAGATGTCCCTCTCTCTCCTTGGCCTTCACAATCATGTCATCCACATATACCTCGACCTCCTTATGCATCATGTCATGTAACAGGGTCGTGGCAGCTCTTTGATAAGTTGACCCTGCATTCTTCAATCCAAACGGCATGACCCTGTAACAAAACGTCCCCCATTCAGTAGTGAAGGTTGTTTTCTCTCGATCTTCTGGCGCCATCAAAATCTGATTATATCCCGAAAACCCATCCATAAATGACAATAGAGCATGCCCTGCCGTGTTATCCACCAGTACATCAATGTGAGGTAAAGGGAAATCATCTTTCGGACTGGCCTTGTTCAAATCTCTGAAATCTACACACACTCTGACCTTTCCATCCTTCTTGGGCACTGGCACGATATTTGCTACCCACTGCGGATATTCAGTTACCATCAAGAAGCCGGCGTTGAACTGCTTGGTGACTTCCTCTTTGACTTTTTCAACCCAATCCGGCCTTATTTTCCTCAGTTTCTGTTTTACTGGTTTTGCATCGGGATACAAGGGAATTCGATGTTGCACGATTTCAGGATCGATTCCGGGCATATCTGCATGGGACCAAGCGAAAACATCTTCAAATTCTTTGAGCAAATCAACGAGTAATTTCTGTTCCTCCGAAGATAGCCCGGAACCGATTTGAACCATGCGAGGATTCTCCTCATCTCTCAATTTAATAGAAATTACTTCTTCTTTTATTGGCTGAGCATGCCTTTCATTTTCCCTTTCAATTAGGGACTTAAGTTCTTTGGGTATTTCTCCCTCGAACTCAGTCTCATCATTGTCGGGGTCTACACAATTTATTTCGGGAACAGCAAAGTAAGCGAAATCATCATTTATTTCATTAACAAAGCCCCCCGGGGCACAGTACATGGCATCAGACTCAAACTCGAAATAGAAATGACGACGTGGAGGGCCATGAGGCACAAACTCCGACTCATAGCCAAACTCAAACCCTGACTCAGATTCGAATTCTAGCTTAGTGAATGCATTAGTAAATTTTACAACAGGAGTGAAAGTGCAATTCTTGTATTCACCGACTGCATCCACTATTAGCACGCTGGGATCTTCAATGGTTTCCTGTCCGAGCATCATCACTGTTGGCTCTTCTTTATCCTTACCTGTTAGACTGACCTCGTCGAACATCGACATCAAGATCCCACCATCCAAGGCTTCCGTCCAATCTGCTTTGAGGTCTTTCACCAATTTCTCGACCTTTTCATGTTCGTCTTCACTATCCCAAGCATCATTAGCAAAGATCTCGAACCCGGGGTGCACCTCTCCACTTATTTCATTTACAAACGGCTCAGGCTGGCCGTGATATGGCACATTCGACCTTTCCCCAACAAAGCGGATCCGACGGCTTGCACTGCTGCTTGCTCTATTGGCTCTCCCTTTTTGCATCTCTTTCAATGTAGGTTCATATCCTAACCCGTAACGGCCTCGTTGAGAAGGGAAATCTGGAAACTGAGCCACTCCCTGACGAGTTCGACCTAAACCAAGGCTGCCGGCGATAAGACATCCTTCTCATCATCTCGAGAGCTGTGGTGCTGATTGAAAAATCGTCATCTATACGAAGTGTGAACACACCACCAGATGTATCAAAAGCAAAGCCCCCAAGTTGAACATCATTTTCGTCGTGCATGATTTCTAACAAAGGAGCATTATCTTCAGCATGAGGGCGAATGCCCGTATCCCCATAGAGGGCGACTGTCCCACTTTCCAAACCAAGCAGAACCTTTTGATGCAAGGTGGACGAAACTGCCATGATATCGGGTCGATGCATCCAAGGTCGTCCCAACAGCAAATTGAATGAAGCTGGGATCTCAAGCACATGAAACTCAACTGTCGATTTGAACCCTTCCGCAGCGATTTCCATTTCAACAGTTCCAAGCACATTGCGGCGGGTGTTATCATAAGCTCGGACAGTGAGACTAGATGGCGTGAAATCCTTTGGTTTAAGCCCCAAGCATAGAGCTGTTCTGAGAGGGCATACATTGAGTGCGGATCCATTGTCTATCAACACAACCGGGATCCATTTCCCCATGCATTTCATGGTGACATGCAAAGGCTTGTTGTGATCAGTTCCCTCAAGCGGCAGATCGGCTTCGGTAAAGGTTACGACATGCTTGGTTGGTTTGGGAGTAATGGTTGGCTTGGTGATAATGGCGGCCACCATGGCTTCAGGGGTGATGTCTGATGCAACTTCCATACAGGACAATGCTTGAGCGAGTTTCTGGCGATGTTCGCTGGAGCTCATTAGCAATCCCCAAATGGTAAGTGCGGCTGGGGTTTTCTCGAGTTGTTTCTGGATGGGATTTTCTTCATTGGTTGGAGGAGGTTTTGGACGAGGGGCACGACTGTTTGCCGCGGAAGTAGATTGGTTATTTGTTGGGTTAAAGAGGTTTTGGAAATCGATTGGGTTAGCAATTGGGTCACTGAGGTTGTTTGGATAGTGTGGCACGGCTAGGTTATTTGGTGGAGCTGGGTTGTTTTGTGGAGCTGGGTTGAAAGGTGGTTGGTTTGCGATATTTGGTGGTGGGTTGGATGTACTCCCGGTGAACATCTGGGGTGGTTGGTAAAATCGACCACTCCGAAGAAGGTGAAGAACTGAGTCAATATCATCCCCCCACAAATCAGTGTAGTCGGTGTAGAAGTCAACAAGATCCCCCGCTTTTCTTTTCCCTTTTGCGATACTTGCTTCTTCCAAACCCTTGGTAATCCCTTCGACAGTCGCCTCGCTCCAAATATCTCCATTTTCTATGGCGGCTTCATTAACAGCCCATACCTCGTTATTTCCAACCCATAGCGGTGCTATGCCTTCATTCTGATTGGTCCACATGTTTGCTATGACATTTTCCTCCATTTGCTGCTCCCAAACATCGGGCAGGCCACTGTTCAACACCATAATATTGCAATCCTCCGGGACTTGCACTTGAGGTGCCGGAAGATTTTCATCGACTATGTAATCGTAAGGTGTGAACTCAATTCCCTCCGTCATTCGATTTATGGCTTGCTCACTCATCATGGAGAAATCGGGGCGACCCTCCCACAGTGGTGGCATTGGAAAATAAGACTCATCAAAGAACATGGGGAGCGTGGACCCATCCAAAGGATCGTTAGGGTCCATGAGCTGCCACTCGTTTGGTGTGGGATCCCACTCAACTTCTTGCGCATCATTGAATGCCCCAACTTCTTCTTGCCAATTTTGCCCTTGTCCTTCTTCCACTGGCTGTATAACTGGCAATGGTTCAAACAGATTTGGAAGTGCAAATCCATCAAGCGGATCTGCCAACATTGGATCCCAAAACTGATTAATCGGGGGTCCTCCATTTAACTGTTCGTTTTGCGGCCAAACTTCTCCATTTGCTACGTTATTGGCCACCAACTGTTCATACTCGTGAGCTTCCATGGCCATTATCAAATCACTCCATTCTTGCCACACATTAGGGTTCAAGTGCACATCAAGAAAACATGCCTCGCACTCATCTGGTATAGGCACAATGGGCTTAGGATCTGTTTCGGGTATGATGTATTGGCTTGGGTCAAATGGAGTGGGGTTTGGGTCTTTTTGAGTGGAGCTAAGGGTAATCTGGCCTATGTCACCGTTTCTTTTGTGAGCTGGCAGAGGATTTGTGAGGATGTTGGGCTTTTCAGTGGGGTCTCGGATTTGTTTGTTGTCAATGAGATCTTGAATCTCATGACGCAGGCGTTGGCATCTTTCAGTGGGATGGCCGGGTGTTTGGTGGAATATGCAGAAGGTGTTTGGGTTATACGTTGGTGGGGGATTTTGTGGAGGTGGAGTTGGCTGAAGGGGTTTGATTTTTCCCTGTTGCACGAGTCGCTCGAAAGCAACAGGTAGAGGTAAGGGAAGAGGGGTGAAAATACGCCGTCCTCTTTGGTTTTGGAGTGGTTGAGTTGGTTGGGTTGGTTGAGATAGGATGGCATTTATGGGTTCAGCTTTATGGGGTTGGTGATTTGCGGAGTTGGAGGAAGTACCGGCTGTGTAACTGGGGTTGGCGTATAGGGAAGAGGTGTTGCCGATGTAGTTTCGCTTGGGTTTTGGGAAGGAGTCTCCTTTTTTCAACATCCCGCTCTGCAGAGCTTCTTCAATTGAAAGACCCATCTCAAAATAGGTCTCGAAGTTATGTGCTTGGGCCATGACCATGTACTGAGCCAAATCGGGCTGTAGGTTCTTGGTTATAATGCGCATCTGATCTTTGTCACTGGGACGATCGGTCATTTGCGCAGCCTTGGCTCTCCACCTTTTCACAAAATCGGCGAATGATTCCCTTTCCTTCATTTTGATACTCTCAAGTTCACGAGTGGTGACCTTGAGCTGCACATTATATTCATACTGCTTAATGAAAGCAGCCACCATTTCTTCCCAAGTTTGTCTCTTCGAAATGTCAAGAGACAAGAGCCATTGAAGTGCAGGTCCTTTTAGGGTTTCATGAAACATCTGAGCCATGGTTATCTCGTCAACTTCTTGTAACGAGAGGGAGCTTACATATGCCTGAACATGCCCTCTCGGATCCCCAGTCCCATCAAACTTTTCGAAGTCCACATGCTTGAACTTCTTAGGGAGTTTAGCACCCGGGAAAATACATAGCTTACTCATGTCAAAACCGGTAATGGCTCGCTTCTCACTTTTGGCAACCGATTCTTCTAACTTGAGTATTTTAGCTAACATTTCAGACAGTTGGGGATTCTCAGGGGGAGGGGGTTGTTCCGGATGTTCATCATTAGGGACTTCTTGTTCCCGAGCGTCACCATCAGGCATCCGCTGCTGAGGTGGGGGAAGTCGGCTCTGTATGTTTACCATAATTGCCATGAGTTGGGCAATTCGGGTATCATTCCGGACCCTCTCATCATGCATTTCCTTTCTCATCTGTTCAAGCTCATTCGGGGGATCCTGTTCTTGTTCTGCCGCCATAACTGACTCAACCTTTGGTGATAAGGATCTAGATAATCTCTGTCCGGGAGGTCGAGTCCAAACAGGTAAGGTCTTCTTCTTCTTTGCAGGCCCAATGGTTCAAGAACTGATCAAAAGCAAAAGCCGGACTCAGATGTGTACTCGATGTGTCTATTATGCACAAAAGAATGATTTACAAAATGCTCTCAATCGTCTCGCCGTGACTCAACTTACAAAGTTAATCCTATTTCTAGCCTTAAGAGTTAGTCTACCGGTTTCGGAACTCACTTGGAATCGTTTGCACAGCAGACTGAAACAACACCACGGGTAAGTCGGTTTACTCGGCAATTACGGCTTTAACCTATAACCTAGATGTTAAAACCGCAATCGTTATCCTTTCTTTGACCATCCGAGACAGAGCAATGAGGTGTCGCCATCCAGTTACAATCGATTCCAAGGCTAGTCCGAAACACGGGTGACCGTTTGGGCACGGTCAACACCGGAGGTATCTCAAACTCCGTGGATTTAAAGTCTCCTAGACTGAGTTCTACAGTTTTGGAAGATTGCCCCAATCCTCAAGTTTTCTTTTTGAAGCAATAAAGTCCTTAAAATTGAATAATCGAATTTGGGAATCTCTGATTCATACTAATTCCGACAATGATCTAGATCAGAAGCCTAAGGGCGATTGATCCTTCTCGGGCCAAGGTCCCTTAAACCTGGCTAGATCAGTGTTTAGGAATTTGATAATCCAAAGTTTCCCATGTCCGGTCACCCTAAAGACCAACTCGCAAGAACAACGCGCATATGGGATGCACGACTCATCATCGGGCCAGGGCAATCTCCCACTAACCGCAGAGGCCCTAAAATCTAAACTGAAAAACAAAACGGACGAACGCTCGCGACAACTATATACAATGCAGATGCATGAATGCAAAATGGCATGGCGAGGAAAGCGGTAACACATAGCATGTTAACATGGTGGAGCACATAAACTTAGCACACAGGTGAGCTGCTAAACGTGGGGTTCTATGGCTAATTATATGCAAAAGGCTGGTTTTGGTCGCTGAGGGTACCCCGGACTCAAAATCAAAACCGCCTCCTACCGTCAAAGACGATAGTGACGATGTGATTTATCACGGTCGAGGGCTGCTGGGCATTTCGGGATTCCCTGTCACCGGCAAGCCGGGCAGGATTGCCAAAACACGCCAGCGGGGCTTAAGAACCATGCAAGTGCAATGCAAAATCAAATTCCAAATATTTTCAAAAATCCCACAAAACATCTTTCAAACTAAACCCACTTTGATTAACACATATTTCAATTAAATTACACAAGTGTAATAAAAATTGCACGAATGTAATTAAATAAAATATGTATTAACCAAAACTCCCCAGCGAGTCGCCACTTGGGACGGCCCACCGAGATGCGATGCGGTTCGCGTCGAAAAGATTGATTGTTTGAGTCGCCACCCGGATTTTAGGTCCGAACCCGAGAAACCGATAAAAATATGACTCATTTACCCATTTGAAAAGGGGATTTCACTGATCTTGACAAAACCAAAGATTTCTCGGATTCGGGGTTTGGTTACGAGAGGGGAAGGGTTTTACGGCACCCTCTCGCCCGGTCCATGAGCCGGTCTCTACTCAACGTTTCGTGGGATTTTAAAGAATATTCGAAATTCGATTTGCTCACAACATAGGGGAATTGGGGATGGGAACCACTTAAACAATATAAACATGAAAGATATACTTAAAGTGGATGCTTGTGCTTAATGATGAATGATGATGATGATAATGAGCGAAATTATTACAAATATTTACAAAGAAATGAGAAATTACAGAAATTATACAACAATTCCATAAAGTACGAACATTGTGGCCCAACAAACTGCTTTTGCAAAACCGGATTCTGAATAGGGGTGAGCGCTCAAAGACAGAGTCTTGAGCGCTCAAACCCTTCAAGCTAGCTTGAGCGCTCAAGGCACATGAGTTGAGCGCTCAAACCAGTTCCTAGCCTCTATGAAATTACACCTTTTTATAACTTCTTTTCGAGATCGATCACTGGTTAAGGACTTTTTCAGGAGAAACAAGTAAGAGTGAATCGATCAATCTCATAAAGAAGGATGAAAAGAATGTAATTTCGATGAATCCACAAGAAAATGTTTGAAAACAGAGAAAAGAGGGGAATCCAGTGTCTTGAGCATAACAACAATAACTCACACACACGATTAACAAGTTACACCAAGATCCATCATCGAAACAACAAATGACCAACAAAACTATCCAAGAATGTACTGAGCGCTCAAGTGAGTGTCCTTGAGCGCTCATGCCGTAACTGCTCTCTCGATTTTGGCTTAAAATTGATGCTCGATGGTTCTCGGACCTTAGACATTTCAAACGAGAGTAATGGAAGATGATCCGGTCATTTGCTTTTGCAATCAAAATGAAATTTTACAAAGATATTGATCTTTGATCATCATAAATAGTTAACAAATGTTCATGCATGTGTTTTGGAAATAAAGATAGGTCAAGAGTCACATGAACACAGATAACCATTAAACAACGGTCAAAGCCAAAAGAGAGCTCGAAGTTTGCAAAGTTGAAATCGTTTAAATCCGGGTTTGAGCGCTCAAGGCATAAAGCTTGAGCGCTCAACCCCGCTATATAACCGCAGCAGCTTTGAAAAGGGGTTTTGAACAATATTTAGACCTTTGTGAGTTCAAGCCAAGTACAAGAAACTTGTTTGAACTCACCGGTCCCCCTCGATGAACCAAAACAAAGAGATTTTTCACATTTCAACTACCTTTCTAAATACTTGAAGTTTGGACTTGATTCGGGCTTGGGGATGAATGATTGTGGATGCTTTTGTTTGTATTAGGGACGAATTCGACAATGTATATGGTTGGATGATGATCAAGGATGAATTCGGATTTGAAAAAATGGTTTTGCAAGTGGTTTTGATGGTGGGAAGAGTGGTTTTGTAGAGAGAGAGAGAGATGATCGAATTTCTGAGGATTTTGGAGCCGAGTGTGAGAATGGTTAACCTCTAAAACCGGGGGTGGAGGGTGGATTTTATAGAGTGAGTGGGAGGGAAGAGAGGAGAGAGAAAGAGTGGGTTTTTGTATTTCAAAGGTATTTTTGGTGTATTTCTGGGTTAGTGGAGTATAATGTACGTATAGAGATCGTATGAGATCGTCCCCAGACGCTCCCATGCGAAAATCTCATGATTAGATATTCTCAGGTTGCCGATGGATCGAGTTGAGCGCCAAAGCCATGGCTGAGCGCTCGAGCTTCGAGCGCTACAAGGCGCTCAGCTTTCTGGGTTGAGCGCTCAAAGCTTGAACGCTCAAGGTGCTTGATGGCCAATTGCTTTGAACACCTTGGTTTGAGTCAAGCTTTTAGTTCTTTGTTTGGTTAATTTTGATCGAGCGCTCTCAAAGGTCCGCTTCATCATCGGAATCTTGAGCTTGAGCGTGCTCAAGGTCCAAAGCGCTTATTTAATCAGGCTACTTGCAATATATTTTATGTTCAAATAAGAGGAATAAACCTACACAATTT